>JANTCA010061223.1:0-16613 GCA_024741275.1 Chironex yamaguchii
CTGTCTACATTAAAACAACAAAACCAGTACTCTGTAGGCAGAAAGAGTTCGTTTTTTCACTTGGACTCTTTCAATATATGTGTGTGTGTGTGTGTGTAACATAGGTGTTCCCCATTGTTTAAATTTTCTATTGTCTTGTACTCAGTCCCTCTTGTTTTCTATTATGTTTACTCTTATAAATATCATAAATTGCTGTATGGAAAGGGATCTGAAGAAGAATTATTCGAAACATGATATGAAATGTGAACTGATATAATCTTTTAATGAATATAGGAGATTGAGGCATTTCTCCATATAATATCTATAAGTTATGTTCAGATAGAATGCCTGTTGTTTTGATTGATATCTATTTGTGGCCCCTTGACACAATGTTCAGAAAATATATACTTATGCAATGTTTATTCAACTTAGGCAAGAGGTACGTTACGTAAAGAGATGTACATAAACAATGACTCATGATGATCAAGCAAATCTATATAAACATAAATATACGAGAGAGTAAAATCAAATCAGTTTTTAAGTGGAGAAACTTTAGAAACATGTATTGTTTTAGAGAATATCATGGAATGTCATTGGAATTAAGATAACACAAGAATCTTGAAAATCAAGGACATGTGTTTACTCTGAAATGTATGTCTTCCACTAATCCACAAACTTAATAAGTGAAGACCAGCACGTGGACAAGTCAAAGGATTTGTCTGTTTTTGGTGAAACAATTTCGAACTACAAGTCGAGATATTCAAGAAAAGGAAATTGACCAACCTACCGAGAATCTACAAGATGAGGATTAGTGCGGAAAGCTAAAACCTTTGAGAAAGACTGTAGATGCCTGGAATTTCTGTATGGACAACCAGCTATTACTGATGAAAACATTAGACTGGCAGCAATAAAGATGGATGAAACCTCCCATCAGTTGATTAGAACAGCACGAAAAGAAGGCCAAGATATCCAACAAAAGATGTACAAGAGGATCTGAGGGATAAAGATCAAGGATAAACTGGTAAAAGAACGGGAGGACCAGACAGCAAACGAGATCGGCAGTGTATAAACAACTTGGCTTCCATCACCATCTGATGACAACATTACCAAAGGTCAAGACAATGAAGAAAGTAAGGACAAAGAGCCTGAGGACATTGCCATGGGAAACAAAGAGACGCCCATTGAAGAATAAAAGCTTGACAAAAACGATAGAATTGAAGAGAAAGAAGAAACGCAATCAAGTACCTTCAAAATAGAAGAAGAAAGTAACGATATGCTGTCAACAATCAGTCTGAGTATGATTAAGGAGCTAACATAGTCAGCAGCAGAGGCTGCAGCAACAGCAGAGATAACTGCAGTACAAATAGGAAATTATGGGAGCAGCAAATGGAGAAATGATAAACCTCGCTGGATTTAAAATAAACCCACGCAACGGAGACCTGAAGTTTTTCCCAACTTTCAGGAAAAGATTTACGGCTGCTATGAACAATGCTGGGACCATAGATGATAATGGCATACTACAATGCTATAAAAAGACACTACCTGATGACTGCAAGATGATTATTGAAGGTATACCAACTGTCGAGGAAGCCTGAAAATCTTTAAAGCTGATTATTACAGACAGGAAAATAGCAGACCAACTGATGTGGAGCTTTTGGCGATTAAAACATTTACAAAATAAAGTTGCCTAAGCAATGCAAGACTTTGTGAACACAATGAGAACACACATCATCTAACAGATTTTGTCAAAGCTGACAAAGGCAGGGATGAAGAATTTATGAAAGACCTTAAAAGAAAAACTGAAAAAGACTTTGAAAACCAGATGGAAGAACAGCTAACATCAGAAAACCACCTTGCAAAGCATCAGCAGAAGAGATGGAAAAAAGGACCTTATCATCCACCAGAATTACCATGAAGTTGCAGAAGAATAAAGATAAAGAAGAATCTCCAAAACTGCCAATAGTAAAGATTCGGGTTCAAAGTGGATGCAATAATTTGGATAGAAGTTAATATCAGCAACCTGCTTAATGGATGGGGTGTGTGACAGAACTGCAGTTGCCATTAGATTAGGCATCTAGGGAAGAAGTACAACTGTAAGTTATGAAGTTGTTGAAAGCAAAAAACACATAGAGCAGACCAAGAAATTTGACATCACAATAGAAAGAGTACACCCAATCCAAGATCTTGGAAAGAAAGAGGCATATACAATAAAGAATCCATGTGGAACAGCAAGAGGGCTTGGCAAGGAATTGTTTCCAAAACACCAACACCTAAAGAGTTTAGAGAACCTTGTTGAACTCAAAGCTGGACCTATAGACGTTTCAATAAGGAGAGATGCACAACGCCTGCACAAAGAACTACAAAGAATAGAGGCAAGTCCTAAAGACCAAGATGCCTCCTGTTGGAATCGAATATGCACTTGGTTGGACCATCGCGGGAGGAAAGGAGAAGAAAGCAAGCAAGCAAGCCAGCTGCAAACAAAAGAATATGCTCGTCAAGATGAATGATATCACTGGAGAAATAGATAACAAAGAAATGAAACCATTTTTCACAAGCGATCTTGCAGGGGTAAGCACAAACAAGAAGCTGCACCTGGACTGATAATGAAGTCAGTGAAGCAAGATTAAAAAAGATTGCTAAAGATACAGTTAATAATGAATAAGGTAGAGTGGAAGTGGAAGTATGAATGCCCACAAGGACTTCCCAACCGATACCAGCATGCCTATGAAAGTCTTAAAAGAAAAGTCCAGAAGATAAGAGAAAATGGAGAATACAGTAAATATGCTAAAGCAATGGAGAAACTGATTAATCTGGATTTGTACAAGAAGTAGTTTTACAAGAAAATGGCAAAAAATGTTACATTGATCATCATATAATGGAAAAGGAGAGTTAATCAACACCAAAACGAGTTGTATGGAACTCTGCAAAGACGTTTAATAGGGTGCAGTTGGAGATGGCACTGGAAAAATGCCCATATCTTCTAAATGCTCTCTTCAAAATGCCAACGCATTTTTAAGAAAGAGAAGTGGCTTTCACACTAGATATAAAAAAATGTTTAACATGATTTCCATTGCTAAAGACGACAGATGCTATCACCGGTTTCTGTCAATTAAAGAAGATGAAATGGAACCAAGAGCATATGAATGGAATATACCTATTTGGAGACCCTCCAAGTCCAGACCTGTCACAGACTTGTCTGCATTTTTTAGCAGCTGCTTGTGAAGAACATTGGCCAATCGGCTCAAATATCCTAAAGAATCAAGTTTACATGGATGATATAGCTGATTCATGTGAAACTAGAACAGCTGCACATGAAGCAATGGCACAAACATAGAAATTCTAAAGAAAGCAAAGTTTGAAATTAAGAAGTTGTATTGCAATGATCCTGAACATGAGACGATGGTCAACACAAAGGAGACTGAAGAAAATAATATATTTGTAGAATAAGATCAACAAATACAGACAAAGAATTTAGAAATCGAAAAAGATGTGAATGCAATGATTCTTGGACACCACGACACAACCGGAACAAAGAGCTGGACAAGATTTCACACAAGATAAAGAGTATCACATCATACATTAAAGGACATCCCAAGCTGACTAAAAGATCAATATTAGGACTTATAGTAAAATTATAGAAACCACAATGTATTTTGGAATTTCATTTTAAGAACTGTGGCAAGAAAAATATGATTGCGAGACATCTTTGATGCAAAAATAACAGCAACATGGATTAGTTTAATCAAGCAGCTAGAAACAAACCAAGACACAATCATTGACAGATGTCTGAAACCAAAAGATGCAAAAGGACAACCAGAGATTTACGCGTTTGCAGATGGAGAAGAAAAGGGCCTTGGAACCTGTGTCTACATGAAATGGAAAGTAACAGATCGAAATTACAAAGTTAGTTTTGTAGCTGCCAAAACACTAGTGACACCAGTAAAGGGATGGATTATACCTAAGACAGAATTAAAAGCATCTCTCATCATAGTTCGTCTTGTAAAGAGCATCAACACAGCATTACATATAGACCCCAAAGAAATATTCGACTGGGTGAACTCAAAAGTCGTGCTACACTGGATACGGCTGAACTCTCAACAGATGAAGGCATTTGTAGAAACAAGAATTGCAGAAAATTAAAAAACTACAAACGTTAAAGATTTACACTGTTTTTCATCAAAACAGAATGCTGCAGATCCACTCACCAAGCCAAACAACATTGACCTAAAGATATGGCATCAAGGACTTAAATTTTTAAGAGAAGAAGTTCTACTCAACTTTGAAACAGAAGAAATCATTCACGAAATTGCCAAAAGAAAAGATCTAGCTGAAACTCGCCCAGTTAGTAGTGGGCTGTGATTCTTGGAAGGATGCACTCAAAGCAATTCAAGACAAAGAAAACACAGCACAATGATAATTCAAAGCCTACGATTACAAGTCATGTCCATATCTGGACGAAGAAAAGTTTATAGAAAAAGGTTTAAGATGGTTTATAGATTGGGTGGAAGACTGCAACGTGCTAAAGAATTCTCGCCAGCACTTGTTGCCCCAACCATTATTCCAAGGATTAACAAAGCTACAAATAATCACATGAAGCAACTGTACAATTTTGCAGTAAAAATGATTGCTGAGCATTATCACAATGCAACTGCCCTTGCTTGAGAACAGAGTAAGGTATGCCATTGAACAAGATGGACAGTGGATCATTAGTATCAACAAGATCCTGAAGCAACTGAAGCAAACATGCATGTTTCGTCGGACAAGAAATACGCCACTGCTTCAACAACAAATGAGACAATTGCCAAGGTTCAGAACCGACGCCAGTCATCCAATCTTTTGCACTACAGCAGTTGACTTTTTTGGACCTTAGAAGGCAAAGTTTTGACGAGGTGTAACTAAAGATGCACATGTGACTTTGTTTGCATGCACAGTCACGACAGCAACTCAGTCTTTCTTATGGCATTGAGATGTTTCACAAGACTTAGAGGTATACACCTGAGCAAGATATATAGCGATCAAGGACCTAACCTAATTAGAGCATATAATTATACGTGATTGTAATCAAAATCAGTTTATATATTTCAGAGAATATCATGGAATGACAGTACAATATTGGAATTAAGATATGACAGGAATCTTGAAAATCAAGGACATGTGTTTATTCTAAAATGTTTGTCTTCCACTAATCCACAAATTCAATAAGAAAAGACCAGCGTGTGGACAAGTCAAAGGATATGTATTTTTCTAGCAAAACATCAGTGGCAAATCCACGGCTTTGTATTGAAGAATGACAAGTAGATGACATGCCATGAATCGTATCCATGAATTAAAACATCTCAAAGCGATGACCAAGTTTACTAAATTTGGTCAAATCTAACAACATTTATCTAATTAGCATGGGATTATCCATTCTAACAAAGTTAGTGCGCACAGTCAACAAATTCAGCATGGTTAGAGCATCTCTTTTGGCTTTTGATTTTTAATGAATATTTTTTCAAAAAAAAGCTTATTATGTTCTTAAGTTTGTATACAAATAATACGAAAATAAACTAGAAGAGATAAAAACCACAAGCATAAATATAATTTTCCGACGTGTTTCAGAACAATATTTTCGGACACGTTTGTTAATTTGTGCTTGCAGCAATTTCATCTTTTTCTGATCAGTTTTGTCCAAGGAAATCTATCATCCCTTTATTCAAAATAATTCAAAAATGCCAATATGCAAACAGAAGAAATGAGCTAACTTGATCTCTTAGACTACAATAACACAACAAAACTGTGGGATTTACGCCAGCAATAAAGAAGGTTGATGAATAAAAATCTTTACAAAAATTTGCAAGAAAAATCTTGTTATTAATTTCACGAAAATTAATATCAAAGTTTACAAGATGGCCTTGGTTACGGACGAAAAACTTCAAATATATTGTGACTAAGGCCTAACAAGCGTTTGACCATTTCCTGTTTAATCACGTATTGCAATGGTATGCCAAAAAGACGTTTTTAGAGACTGGAGCGACCAATGTACGCAAAGAATCAGAGACTTCAGCGCCACTCCAAACTTTAGTTGGATCCTCATCTGCCATTGTCCACCGCTGAGTTTTGTCTGTGATTCCAAGTACTTTGAAAGTCATTCACCAAATATTTGTGCCGAGATGGCACGGAGGCTTGTGTTCTTGGCTGTTGAGTCTGAAAGTTACCACTTCAAGCCCTGTTTGCTCCCACTTAGTACAGTTATTGTACAAAGATATATATAAATATATGAATATTTGCGCAATAGCTGCACAATTTGCATGAAGGTTTGTTCTTGATTTTGATAAACCATTTCAGCACAGAATCGGTGTTTTTCCACTGATTAGTGACTGTTTCTCTCTGGATATTTTGGTTTATTCGATCAAGGATTGATTTACTAACTACTCCCATTTGACTTTGATGTGTTATCTAATCTGCTTGGGACGTTGACCGCAGAATTGTCTATATGGCCTTTGAGGTGAGTGGAAGCCTCTTGTTTAGCCATTATTTCAATTCTGTGCTGAATTGAAATTTCCTTTGCAAGTTCATTTAACTCTGCATTCACGTTGTTGTAAGTAGATTCAGCAGCTAATTAGTATGTTTTTGCAATGTTGCTTTTAAGTAATTGGTTGTATCGCTTTGGATCCATTCTCCATTCTCTGCCGAAATCTGTAAACTCATGTGAACATCACTCATTAACTGTGATGACGGAGTAGTCCTGCTACGAAATAAGACAAATAGACTAGCTGAATCCAAACAAAAAGAAATTATACGAATTTTCAAGGATAGTGGATATAAAATTTTCGCTTAACGGAACATCACCTGGCCCAATCCCCCCCCAAATGCATGTCAATAAAAACTAACGTTGGAAGATTTACTAACGAATTTTTTATCTCTGATCAACAAACATTTCCCTAAAACATCGCCACTCTCAAAAATTTTTAATTGAAACACTGTTAAAGTCAGCTACTCGTGCACCAACTACATGAAAAACATCATCAACCAACACAACCGAAACATACTAAGCAAGACAGGACAAACCAACTCGGGACATCTGACTTGTAACTGTAAAGACGTGGAATCATTTACCGAGCTGTTATCACTATCTCAAATGCAAATGAAGGAAAAATTTACAGACACGCTTGTGCTACGCGATTCAAGGACCGGTTTAGGAACCACAGCAAAATAGTTAAAAACGAAAATACAGTACGGAGACGGCAATTTCCAAGAACACCTTGGAGATTAGAAAATAAAGAAAACGTTTTACTATACACTAGAGCATACTCCGACACGTGTCCCCTTACGGAGGTGGAAGAGGCCGTTGAAGTCTTTGCCTTGAAGAGAAAGTAGCCTTAAACAAACGTACCGAGCTTGTGTCTATGTGCCGTCACGGGAATAAGTTTCTTGTCAGTAAAGTCGCAAAGCTTGACTAACACTTTGTATGTATAAGCAATGTATAATTATTGCAGTCCCATTCCTCTAAAGATCGTCCATCCGGCGTAACGAATTTATAGTTTGTGGTTTACTAGTGTTTCTTCTTTCTCTTTCTCTTTCTCTAGTGCGACATGGCTCTTTGTCTTGTCCCATCAGAAAATAAGTGAGTTAAGGGAGTCTGCAGAACTTATATCAATCATGTGCGGTCTAGACAACACAGCTAATAAGGCTTATTTTATTGAGATCAGGAATTTGTTCAATTTGCTAATATCCAAGATTTAATAGTTTGTCTAATATGAACATCTGTTTTTAACTTCGTAGTAGAGGATACTTGACCAAATACCTTAAATATAAGAGGTTTTTAAATCAAAGAAATTTCTCTTCATTTGTAAATAATTTATAAACATATTTCCTCTCCTCATTACTATCAAGTTGAGGCATTTTCATGATGGATAAAGAACACTAAAAAGATGAATACGTTAGTAAATGCAATAAATAGCACAGAGTTCGTTTATTGGGATGAGATGAACCGCCAAATAAATAATTATTATCTTCTTTTTGTTAGAAATCTACTGTACCAAACCTACTGCATAGGTAAAATACATTAACGGGACTTCAATTTGAAGGAAAAATTGGAAACAACTTTTTTATGGCAATAGTACTGTAGAGTTAAGACTTGACAGAGATAGCGTTATAGTGGTTGCCCACGTCTACTTTGTAGAAACTATCAGACAAATATAATAGATTATGGTGTAGACGCATTACGACGTACTTGCATGTAGAGGCAATTTGTCACATTATATCTAGTTGCTATATAGATGCACCATCAAGGTACTAATATCGTTTTCATAGACTAGGTTAATATCCTCATAAGAAAATATACGATAAATACATTCTACCACATGGAGACAACTGATGCCAACACAACTTAACTAACACCAGTCTGCTTCTTTGTGGGCAACATAAAAACCCGTTGTCATAAATTGACATTGTCATTGAAACAAATCCAAAAGTTTGAGATCTCTTCCATAAGCATGTTCAATTTTAGCCGTACATAATATAGAAGGTTCCAACGTGGTAGCCAACGAAGTACATCTTCTTGTTCTTCTAATAAACTTTTAAAATTTACGCAGCAGTACACTCACTATACTTACTAATAATAAAAATCGAATATTCGTAATAGGAAATAGAAAAGTGGTCTTCAGATAAATATATATCCCTTTCAAAGGACAACAGTTGTACAATAACAGCTTAGGCTGTAATCTACACTTCCATCACATTTCAGTTTCTAACTAAAAATTTCATGTTTTCGTCATCTCCTTTATCCAGTACTGCATTATGCGGTTAAAGTAAAGCTGAGTCAATAGGGTCAATATTTGATTTCCTGCAAAAAATAAATAAATAAATAAATAGATATGTAAATCAATAAATAAGTGAATACGTAAGTCAGCAAACAAATAAATAGATAAATAAATAAACAACCAAAAAAACAAAGGAGTAGACACAAAGTGACTCGTTCTTGTAGAAAACTTCAAGACACATACTTTTATCACTATTACATTCAATATATCATTTAAAAAATCATTATGTCGTCACAGCTATTCTTGAACATTGCACGATTATTTATTTACGACTTGAAACATGATTGGCTCCTTCATCCCTCAATGCCTGTGCATGCACAGGAGCAATAAAAGTAATATCTTGTTTTGTTTAAATATTTTTAGAAGAGATATCAATAACATTAGCCTGCAAAGTTTGAAAGGTCAAGTATATGATAGCTGATTTAAGGATAGTTTGCTATGCAAAATCCAAAAATCGTACTCATTTTGTCCAATCAGGTCAAGTTTTAAAACACGAGATTATAAAGGAAGTGTTAGTAACTCCCTTTAGTGCTATGTATTTTCTCTAATTTGAATAAAGTGCAAGCATTTTATTTAACAAACTTTAGATAATGCGTTATCAAAAAGCTAATCGTGGATTAATGACCATTAAACTGATTTTCTCCTGTTCCCCACTTACGTCTTCACAGTTTCGAGAGAAATAGTCTAAGTGGGACCATGGAAAGTGCATTTTAACTGACATGCGACCCCCTAACTTTTTAAAGTTCTTCAGGGGTTCTTCTTGTTTTCTGCACTCCGGTTGTTTCCAAGAAAGTTTTTAATTACTGAATTTGGCAACTGCAATGCAGACAGCTCAGCTGCACTCACTGCATCATCGGACATTGAGTCCTTCATGAGTTTCGTATTGACTCGGAAACAGGTAGGTCTGGACCACGTGGGACTGGTCTTATGGCGGACGGATACTCAACATCGAGATACTGAACAATTTTTTTCTTGTAATTGATTCCTTGAAGATTAGTCATGCAAAAATAGCAGTCTGTCACATGATCTTTACCTTCTCTCCACACCATACTAACAGCAAATAGTATAATTTTCCTTTTCTGTATTTCTCCGACCACACACGTTCTCAACACATGTTTTGCAGCTAACATGGGATGCATATGGCTTACCCTTGTCTCCAAGGTTTAAGCATGACATGCCTTTTTCACAACATCAGTTATTTTTCCAAGGCGACCAGGAAGAATCACATAGCCACATATATAACAGAACCTGTCAGAATGATTTGTGCAATTCCATTCTCTCTCATTCTAAAATACAAAATAGAAACACTAGATCTGTTCCTTGTAATTTCAAACGACATTGACCGGAGTTCAGCTCTTCTAAACAATAGATGACTATCCAGGTGCAAGGCCGTACACAGGATATTTTCAGCTGGGGATGTGGAGTATGGTTGCAGTTAGGGAAACTTTTTGTGACCCTCGTCTTTACATCACCAGAAAACACCTTTTTATACTCGAACAAGCTGATTAGGTGACACAATCTGGCATATGATACGTTGTTGGGTAGTTCTTTATGAGTTCAGAATTCCTTATCAAAAACCTTAACCTTAACTAAGAATTTCTTAGGGCACCTGCCACTGCCCCATCCCACCCCCGCTAAGTGCGGCATTGCCCAGGTGTAAACAGAAAAGGTGTCAGTGTCCTAAAGCTAAAGACAGATGCAGTTTCAGCTTCAGTTGAAGGTTTCTCCCGTTTTGTTTTCTGCATAAAAATAAATGTTGGGCCGGCTACTGCCTTGTTTTTCTTGAACTGGGTACTATTCAAGGGTCGAAACGTACACTAATCTCAACAAGTTGAGATGACCAAAGAAAATGGATGGTATTTTTGGATGCAGTGCACCAAAATACACAAATCAGTTGAAAAGCCTTCGACCTTTTGAAAAACAGTTTTTAAACGCAGGCCAGTGTAATTTGAAAGCACGCAAAACACAAAACTTTACAAAAATTTAAGCTTAAATCGAAAAAGTAGAATTAATAAGTACTTTAATAACTATTTAAGATATAAAGCGTATTGTTATATTCTTCAAAAGTCTTGGACTGACATTGATATTCGAGTTTCAAGACAAGAATAACAAACAAGCTGCAACGGTTGAGGTAAATGTAAACCTTTAATACCACTCATAACAAACAAACATAATCAAAATCATGATTAGTTACAAGGCATAGGACATGAATATCCATTCAATGCAAATCTGTCAATGGTAGGTTTTCTTTTGCAGCCATCAGACCAATGGTTTTAAGCCTCACCGATTCCACAAATAATAAACCGCCATATTCTGTCCCTGCATTGAAATACAAAAAATATAGCGATAAAAGCAAACTGAAGTAACGTAGCTTGATCAGTATTAGCAGACGAAGCAGACAGAGCAAAATCAATAGTAGCACAAGACGAAGAAGAACAAAACGTAGTTACAGCACAATTCGTAGTGTAAGTAGTTGTATTAGTAACAATATTAGCGTTATTATTTCTAGCAACAGTGGTAGCAGCAACTGTAGTAGTTGGAGTAGCAATAACAGTAGCAGTTGTAGTAGTAGTAGTAGTAGAAGTAGTAGTGGTAGTAGTAGCAGTAGTAATAGTAATAGTAGTAGCAGTAGTAATAGTAATAGTAGTAGCAGTAGTAATAGTAATAGTAGCAGCAGTAGTAGTGGTAGTAGTAGTAGTAGCAGTAGTAGTAGTAGTAGTACCAGTAGTAGTAGTAGTAGTAGTAGTAGTAGTAGTAGTAGTAGTAGTAGCAGTAGTAGTGGTAGTAGTAGCAGTAGTAATAGTAATAGTAGTAGCAGTAGTAATAGTTATAGTAGTAGCAGTAGTAATAGTAATAGTAGCAGCAGTAATAGTGGTAGTAGTACCAGTAGTAGTAGTAGCAGTAGTAGTAGTAGTAGTGGTAGTAATAGTAGTAGTAGTAGTGGTAGTAGTACCAGTAGTAGTAGTAGCAGTAGCAGTAGTAGTAGTAGTAGTAGTAGTAGTAGTAGTAGTAATAGAAAAGGAAGAAGAGGAATTAGGAGCAAAATTGGAAAATGTTGTAGAAGTACTATTTCCGGCACAAGAGTTTAGTAGGAAAAAGAGTTGATGTAAATGTTCTTCTCTTGCTACTTACTCATAATAATTGTTATGGACACTATGAACACCAGCTATTATGTGTCCTTCCGGAACTGAATATTCTATTCGTCCGTCATACGAATTTAAGTAATTAGTCATCTTGCAATTCTTTCTTTTGGCTCTTGCCAGAGCACAGCAACGAATCTTCCATCTCCTGTCGTCGTAATAGTTTACATGATAGCTTTCAAGACCTGTCACTGCGCCATTATTTGGGCACTTGTAGTTTACCGGCTGATCAAACTCATTGACGTACCAAGTCCATTGGCATTTTTCTGATATGGGACCGGGGGCACACTGGAACTCAAACTCTCTATCTTCATAGTAGTTACTGTGAACAGAGCGTGTCCAGACAAGGCTACGACCTGTAAGAAATCAGCAAGCTATGCTAAACAAAATTGTTTGCGTTGCAGAACTAATATAGAGTGATCGCAAAGTAATTGTTACCAGAAATCACTTTTGGCTATAATCCACTGGCTTCGATAAAATAGATTAAATTAGCATTAATTGTTCATCCTTACACATATAGCAGTGCAGAAGAACTTGGGATATATGTTTTTGAGGCTTTGTTGGAAACCAACAATAACCATCAAATGATGGAAACTATCTTGAGAGGCTGCGAAGTATTTGGAGTTGTAACACTATGAGAACGTTTTAACAATTTGTATCCGGACAGTCACAAATAACACAACCTGTAACATTATATCACGTGTGATTTTGAAATTAGCAAAAAGTTATCTCAAAAATAGTCTCTGGTACACGCGGTGGGAATATTGTAAAACACAAATGACATACAACTTTTGAAAGTAACACTACAAGTCACCCTTACCCTTTTGACAGACAAACTGAAAAGGTTTGTCATAAGAACTTTTGAAGCTTTGTCCTTTGTGAACGCAGCTGTTAAAAAAATCAAAAGTAAAGAATAATAACTCTCAGTAACTAAAGTTTCTTGAAGATGAGATACAGATATAGATTAAATACGTTTTATATGTAGTTATGCCAGCTAGACAGTACTTATGAAGCATATTTGTAGTAAAAACTGCACCGTGGACATTATTTATTTAGACTTTGCAAGCATCTAGGAACGATGTTAATCAAAACATACGTCCATTAATGAAAAGAAAGGGTACTAAACGTTTTTTGCTAAAATATATAGCATGATACCAAAACTGTCTCTATCTTTCGTGTTCCTACCAACGTAACATTGATTAACATGTACGATTTGGAATAGGCGAAAAACGAAATAACAAGGAAACTCTATAAACTAAATAAAAGGCATAACTGACCTTGATAGAGCAGCAAATACCAGAAGGCAGATGTTTACGGCATCCTTCAACAGAAATATCAAATGTGGTGATTACATTACGGAAAAGAATACATTTCTTTAATCAACAATGAAAGAAAGTAAATCTCAAACTACACTATTGTCTCATTAGATTTCAGGTAATTGTAATAGACTCTTGTTTGCTTACAAAACCTATAAACTCTACACCTTTTCGACGCATTGCATCTTTGAAAAATGTGTACAAATTTGCTTTCCTCCAAATTTGTGAAGGTTAAGTTTCAAGAGTTTACTTCGAAATATCTTATTAAGACGCAGGAGCAAATTTCTAGGTAATCAGTCTGGTTCCTACCAAACAAAACTAATTTTAAACAATCCCTTGACCTGTATACCCTTCAACGAGTATCATCTTTTAGTGTATCATCTCATTATCCAAATCAAATTCAAGATAATCGTGCTTGATTGGTTAACATTTGTAGCACACCTAATTTAGACATACACCGTAAACTCCTGGACAAAGCTCAAACTAGTAAGATGAGTAACAGTACTCTACAGGACGAATTGCACGGACAACTTATAGAAACGTACTGGAGCCCAAAAAGTAAAGAGGACGTGCCCATTATTATTCTCAGTACAGGGGAGAAATTGCCTCAATGTAAGAGAAGCAAGAGAATAGACAACAAGATTCTTTAGATGGTGGCTGCAGGTTACATTTTACTTATGCTTGAAACGAAATTATATTGCTTAGCTGGAAAAGTAATGTCATGTCATACCTAAACTATGGTAACATCTAACGTCAAACGGAATAATGTACATTCAACAGTCATTTTCAATGAGAATAAAAACAGAATATCAAAACGGAATTCGGGTCAACAATGGTCAAAAACGAAAGCTTCAAAGATGAGGCGCAATGCCATTGCAAAATAGATTCTATGATTCCTCATAATAGTTTTCATTAATGCAGGCAATAGAACTGAATACTAGAAAATAGCAACTAGAAATTGGACATCAATTCCTCGTGAGCAAGACGAAAGTAAAGGCATACCTAGTGAAAAGAAGACCTTATGGTTCGTAATTCTTAAGGAGTGCAAGGCATGTTAAAAAGTTACTACTTTAAGAGAAGTAATAATTACATTCAATTTTCTAACTATTAGAAGTCAATTAAATGGGCGAAAAGTTATATGGATACTGATAAATTTAAATATAAAAATGTCAGGTACGTAAAGGATAAATCTTCTTTTTAGGAACTGAAGTTTCAAATAGAGATAAGTAAAAGTAACACGTGATCAGCTGCAAACATTCCGCTGTTTTGTTCTACCATTATCGCTGAAAAGAGCATTAGAAGCTACATACTTACACTAACTTCAAAAAGAAGCAACACTTACTTAAATAATTTTGTAAATAATGATTACTGTTTAAGAGAAGAAAGTGAAAATATACAAAAGGACAACTTGAATACTTTTGGTTGAAATTTGTTAGAAAGCCTTTTGCTAATTTGCAGTTAGATTTTCTTAGTACCATTAATATTATGATAAAATTTAGAATAGACTTCAAACTTTAAGAGTATTATTAAAAAGAAAAATAATTAAATGCTCAAACCATTTTCACTTCTTCTTCTTCTTGTAGCGCCAACAACTTGAACAGTGAAGGCCACAAAACTCCAGTGATGGCTCAAGTGTCCAGGGACTTTTATGTTGCTTGAACGGAAGTGAGCTAACAATGTAACATTTGTTTAGCTTGTATTTCGCACATAACAGGAACTTTGCACATCTGTGTCTATCATCTAGGTGACCGCAATAGCAAATCCCATATACATTACCTGACCAAGAATGCAATCAATGTAGCTCTAATTTCGACTATATCGAATGGCAACTAAGATTAATCATCAGATTTTCAAGTCTGGACAGGTACACTCTATACACAGGCCTTCATACATAAGACATTTCTTTCACTTATTTATTAGAGAAGATTGTTTTGGAATTTACCCTCCATTCATTGCTATGGGAAGTTAATCACCACGTACACAGCTTGTAAAAATTTCCTTCCTCGCAATTTTCATTACTTGCTTGTTTTGTTCTTCGCACTTTCAAGAGGTGTCAACTTGTTGTCCCACGAGTGTTCGAAAAAGACAATATACTAAGAAATGATAACATAATGAGTGTTGACACAATGATTAAATAACACAAGTTAAATTTTAAAACAAGATTAACAGGATAACTGATAAAACAATCAGAGGGGATCGTGATGCCATTTTTGCCATTAATAGCGTAGAAAATAAGAGTTACTAAGTGATTCATATTGCATAGAAAAAACATTTTACTGCTTCAAGCAGTCGACCGTATCTTGGACTGTCACGAAGCGGAAAAAAATTACAATCCTAGTTTGTTTGTACTTTATCATTGCCAAATGACCTAGTTTAATTCAAAGCTTCAGAAGGACCCCTATCAATCGACCTACACATTTATCTTTTAACAACTCATGCTAAGGAAAGCAACGAAGGTGTTATCTAATTACTCTATGGGAAGCGACATTATAAAGTAAGTTCAAGTGATTACTGCAACAAAGTCCTTACTTACGAAGCACAAAGAGTAAGAACACATCGCAGTGAGCTGTAAAAAGAACGCTCCGGTCCCTTTAAAAGAACAACAACAAATCAATTCATAAAATGTTGATAGAAGACCCAACAAAGGAAAAAAAAACCCATTAGTTTTGGATTCTTAAGCTTTAGATTGATCTTCTCAATTAGCAGCTTGAAATGTATTTTGAACTAACCTAATAAGGAAAATATTTAAAACAATGTTTAGGAGATAATGTAGGGACATATGTTATGTACTATTGTTGTACTATATGTACCGTTTCCATGGATTTTGAAGTCTTGATTTTGTTAATGAAAGTGCTGCTCCAAATGGAGCATTTCTGGGCAGTTACATTATCGGATCCTTCACTTTAACATCAAAAGGCCAATTAGTGAAGCCAATGTTTTGTTAGAAGCAAAGTGTGCAGTCTAAGACATAAATGTTGGTTGTGGGATTTATGTTTTTTGAACATGTTTTACTCATGGATAATTACCAAAATAGCTGCATTGAGAGAGCCTATTAGTTTTAAACTTCTTTGTCTTTTGGCTTTGGTCTTCGCCAGATATTTTTATGTTATTACAGTAGACGCATTAATGCATTAAATATATTTTAAAATAATACAATGTTGATATGCATATTATCTCAACAGACACAAGTGCTTGGATATATATTTGTCAAAAGTGGATAAGCCTTCCGGGTTCAAAACTGCAATCCTCAGACACAAAAGCCAGCACTCAAATCGATATGCCATCACGCTGATACCGTCGAAGACGATTAACGTCGAGGCTTGGGGATATTAACAACTTGTTGACATGAGCTATGTCGTAAAGTCAAATGATAG
>JANTCA010061234.1:0-16613 GCA_024741275.1 Chironex yamaguchii
ACAGTCATTGCAAAGTGTGAAAGTGTGCATAGTTTTTGGTCTGGAAGAAGAATTTTTCATGGCTTTGTTGTGTACCTGCTTGTTTTAAAGCAAGATTTCACCAGCATGTAGTAGTACAGGGTGTTGTCTAAGTATCAGGTCAATAACTTTTTAATTGAAGACAAAAGATGGTGCAAATAAAGATTGTAAGACCCAGGTATTGCACACATTTGTCAAATACAGAATAGGTGTGAAAATAATGAAGAAAATCATGCAGAGAATGGCTGTCTGAAATGTTGTTTTGATAATTTGGATGAAAAGACATAACTGTTCGTTTTGTACATTCCCTTTCTTAGTGAGTAAGGAGTGAGTAGCTTATTTCCCATTGTAACTCATGGTGTATTGGGTTAATAACTTTTCCTAAGGCAAAACGTAGAAAAAGGGCAGTGAAGTAGAGACACAATAAAGTCTGGTTGATAAAGAGAATGTTACAGGTATTAGGTTGTAAAGATCTGATATATACCAGGTGAAGTGCTAGAAATCTCTCCCTGATGTGATAATGTTTATTACAATAAAATATATATCCGCGAGACTATATTTTGGTAGCTTATTACATACTCGAGTTAGGATAAAATGTGGCTTATTCAGTTTTGACTTAGAATGATGTCATTATGTGTAGCCTCATGTTGATACTAGACATAGGTGCTTAACTTAACACACGTGGAAGGAGGTCTGGAAACTAGGGTTTGCTGACATCATTTGGGCTACAACGTTTTTAATAGGTGTAGGCAATGCTTGTATTGCAAAATCGTGTATGAAAGCTCAATTGCAACATTTAGCAAGATGAGATGATCAAAGATTGTGAAGAAGTTAGGCAGTTCTAGTTTTGGAGTTGTTCTCATGGGAATTTGTATGTGAGTTTTGCAATGTGCCCCAGGATTCACTACAGAGTGGCGACTGCGAAGGGACTCTTGATGGAAAAGAAAAATTTGGACAGAGGATTATCTGGATTAGCAAATGTGGAATTGGAACAAAAAATAAAGTTAGAAAGGGAGAGAGAATTGTGGAAAGAACAACATCAGGTTAGGTTGGAGACTAAGGAACGTGAATTGGAGTTTGAGGTAAAATTTAAGAGTCAGACTGCCAAGTTACCCAAACTTTTGATTAAACCTTTGACTGGGATAGGTTTTCAAACCAGTATTTTGCCCAGATAGACAACTTATTACTTAGTAAGACAGTTATCTACTGCAGGATACAACTGGGCCTTCCATAACCCTGATTAGAAACATTTCTGATACAGATGAGGGGTCTGACAGAGCCATCAATCTATTGAAAGAAGAATATGGTAAGCAACAGACTGATTAGTGCTCACACATTGGAGATTCAGTGCAGAGACAGTGTATGGTACTAGGTATGTAAAAGTGAAGGACTTGATGAGCTCTCAGCAAATTATGAAACATGAGCTTTAGGAACTCGTAGTAAGGTAGAGGGATAAGCTCTCTCATGTTTAGAAAAGATTCGTTCATGTGAAACCTGACATAACCAAAAATGATGATGAGTGGGAGAGTTGGACATTTAACCAATTGTTGGACGAAATACGCAAATGGCGAAAAAAACCTATAATAGATGACATAAAAAAGGGGAGCAGTGAGAGAGCAAATGAACAAAGCCATACAGGAAACAGACAGAAGGCTTTTTTGACTAATTCTTACGCCGAGAAAAAGAAAGAAAGGCCTAGATGCTTTTACTGCCCTAACACACACTGCCCAGACGAATGCGACACTGAGTGATAAAGCTGAAAGGAGAGCTATTCTCAAAAGCAAGGGTTTATGTTACAGATTTGGAGATAACCACTTATCAAAGCACTGTAGAAGATTGGGTTGTTTCTACTGCAAAAGTAACCACCATACCAGCCTGCATATGGAATGCAACCAGGAGGCACAAGTGAATTTTAAAGGATATACTATGCCTGTAAAATGTATAAGGCCGATTGTACCATTTAAGATTAAGGGTGATGAGGTGTTGGATATATTGGATACAGGGTCAGCAAAGAACTACCTGTGTTTGTAGTTGGTGATGTAACCAAAGCTTTTCTCCATATAGTAGTACATTTAGAGGATAGGGATGCTATCCGTTTCCTGTACTAGATGAAAGGGGAGGAAGAGAAACACTTGTGCTTCTTTTGAGTGCCCTTTGTTGAGTAATGCTTCCCATTTATTTTAGATCAGTGTTGCAGCATCATTTGGGCAGCACAGTTGGCAAGCAGTTTTTGATAGAACAATTAAGAGAAAATACAAATGTTGATAACATAATGGGTCTAGTGTCGAAAGAGGAGATGGCAGTAAAATTCAAGGAAGAGGCTACAAGAATAATGGCAAAAGGCAAATTCCTATTAACAAAATGGGAGTGGAGCATTAAGAGTCTAAATGATAATCAGGATAAAGTCAAAACAAAACTTTTAGGCATTGTTTGGGATAATGCACAAGACCAGTATGAAGTAACTGTCAACTTACAACTGCCAAGGTACTTACTAAAAGGGTAATGTTGCAAGAGCTCAGCAGCATTTATGACTTGGCGATCATTTCCCTAGTTGTTGTTGAAGAGAAGCATCTGTATCGCCTAGTAGTTGATGAAAAGACACGAATAGGGAATGACAGTTGGAACACAAGAGCTAGTTGCATATCATATGGGAGCTAATTTGGCTGCTAATGCCAACTGGCACTCCAGTGTTGGCCTGTGACTGAAAATGTATGCTGGACTGAAAGTAAGGTGGCTCATTGTTGGATTAACAAGCCCTTTAAGAACTGGAAGACCTTTGTCTCTAACAGAGCTTGAAAAATACATGAAATTTCAGGGGAATTTATATTGACATGGAAACATGTATCAACTCATATGAATGATGGAGACCTTGGCAGCAGGGGTACCACCATTATGAACTTAGAAAAGAAGAAGTGGTGGGATGGTCCGGAGTGGCTTCAAGAAAAAAACCCCTGGCCTCAGGAACACTCAGAAAGTGTGCATACTGATGTTAATAGTGAGTTACGACTTATAGAGTAAACTATTCTGGAGACTGGCAATGAGAGCAAGCTATGGCAGCTGCCTGAAAAGGGTACAATGAAAAGAGTCAACAGTTACAGCTTGATGTCTCAGGTTCTGTCATAGTACTAGAAAGGGGGAGTCTAGAAGAGAGTGGTTGAGAGGACCCTTGAAAACTGAGGAAATTCAGCAGGCAGAAACCGTATGGATAAAGAGGGAGCAAAGGATTGTTAACCTTAGTAGTGACGAGTCACAGAAACTGGGGCTGACTGAATGTGATGATGGGTTGATCAGATGTATTGGTAAGTTAGTAGAAGATTAACCACTATTCATGCCTAGAGAGTCACTGATGTCGAAGCATATATGTGAAGCACACAGGAATATAGGCCATAAGTCAGTAAATTATATGATGGCAGCTGTAAGAGAGAGGTGGTGGATTCCTCAACTGTGTACTTAAGCAAAAAATGTTACGTGGGAGTGTGACTTGCAAGATTCTGGCAGCGATGCCTTACCCATCTCCAGATGTGGGAATATTACCAACCAAAAGAACAGAAAGGAGTTACCCTTTTGCAACTACAGGGATAAACTTTGTAGGACCATTTTACATCAAAGAAAAGAAGAAGACTCAAAAGGCAATTGTTTTTGTATTCTCCTGTGCTGCGACAAGAGCAGTTCATTTTGCTGTTAAGACATACCATGGAAACTGCAGAATTTAGTGATAAGCTCAATGAATTCATAGCAATCTATACAAGACCAAAGGAGATTATTAGTGATAATGCAAAAACATTCACAGTAATTGCCAAATAGATAAATATGCTGAAGAAAAGTGAAAGCCTTTGGGACTATCTTGCAGATCAGCATTTCAATATTGCAAAAAGTACATGGAGAGGTGGGTTTTATGAAAGTCTTATCAGAGAGCTTAAAATGATTTTGCAACAAAAGCTTGGTCAAAGTTTTCTTTCAGTTCATTTCTGAGTAATAATGGATATCCAAATTATATTTCATAATAGACCACTACAATATGTAGAGGATGAACTGGGATAATGATTACTAACTCTGAATCGGATTTTCCATGGAAGAGATGTGTGGCCTTTATACGACAATCTGGTACCTGATACTCCAGCTGAGATGGAGTGCCGCATCAGAGCAGCAAAAGATGTACTCTGGAAGTCCTGGAGTAACGAGTATGTACATGGATTGCATGAACGACATGATGTCACAAGAAAAGGTGTCAAACATCTTGAACCAGGAGAAGTTGTGTTGGTTGTTGGGGAAAGTTGGGGCTACAAGGAAAAAATGGTGTAGTATGAGGAGTTCGAATGATTGTTAAATACAAAGTGTGGGAACGACCACTTCTAGCAGTATGTCCTTTGGAGATACTGCTTGAAGTTAAAGATGAGTGTAGTAGAACTTAATGCCAAAATTCAATCTGCAAATAAGAATTTTGACAGACCGGATTTGACGACTGGAACAACGGAATGTCAAAGGAGAGCAGCCACTATTTGTGCTCAAAAACAGGAGCGATTCTGTTGAATGAGGACAACTTGTAGCGTGTCTCTTCCCAATCTTGATGCTCGACATAGTAACTTAACCCGCATTGGGGGAAGGTCTGGAAACTAGGTTTGCTGACTTCAATTGGGCTAGAACATTCTTAATAGGCTTAGGCAATGCCTGAATTGCAAAATCGTGGTTGAAAACTGTATTACAAAATTTAGCAAGATGAGATGATCGAAGGATTCTGAAGAAGTAGGACATTTCTAGTTTTGAAGTTGTTCTTATGGGAATTTGAGACGTTACCCAGAATTCACTACATTATATGAGATGGTTTTTTTGCAAGAATCTACGTTATTTTTAATAAACATTTGATATTGTTGGCTTTTGTAGCTTGTTACATATATACACATATCTATTTCAAACGGTTGTACACTTATCGTTGAACAGTGCTCAATACATCAAAACTTGTAGAGCGTATTAGAGATGAAACACTTCTAGACGATAAACGGTTTGACGCCAGATGGTTCTGTATACGAAGTGTCAATTGGGGCTCTGTGATTTTACTTGCAAGAAACTTGTTCCCGTAACTGTAAAGACGCAAGTTCAATATGTTTATTAAGTCAAATCTCTTTGTTTGCTTTGGCAATAGCTACTTTGTCTTCAAGGCAAAGGTGGCAACGGCCTCTTCCACCTCTGTAAGGGGACGCATGTTGGAGTATTCTCTAGTGTATTAGAAAGCTTTTTCCTTGACTTTGAAGCTCCCAGGCATACTTGCAAAGCTCCTTCTCATTACAGTATTTTTCATTTGTTAGCGATTTAGTGTGGTTCCTAAACTGTCTTTGAATTACGTAGTGCAGGTGCCTATATATATTTTTCCCTCATTTGTATGTGGGCTAGTAATTTCAGCTCAGTACATGATTCTGCTATTTAGGCATTGGCCACATACTGGCCAGTCTGTTCTGTCTTTACAATTACAAGTCGGTTGTTCTGAGTTAGTTTGTCCTGTCTTGCTTAGGATGTTTCCGTTGTGTTGGTTTATGATTGTTTTCATGTTGTTGGTGCACGAATAGGTGACTTTAACAGTGTTTTGATTAAAAATTTTGGAGAGTGACGATGTTTTAGACGATGTTTGTCGATCAGAGATAGAAATGTCCGTCCAACGTTATTTTTTACTGACATGCTGTAAAGGGGATTGAACCAGGTGATGTTCCTACACTTTAGTAGTGTAGTGTAAAGAAATGTGAGCTTCTTTTGTAGCAGCTTAATCAAACTTCAATCTGCTTTCAATTTTTGATATTTGTATCGGACCATAGAAATCAATACTCGAACCTGAGGCAGTCATCATTTTAGGTTTCTGTTTTGATTTAGTTTGTCTCAATGATTCAAAAGCTTGATTCAGACAGTTTGACGTAATAAGGTAATGGCGGTTTATGTTGGATACGTATGCCTTATAAACCAGTTACATTGCTTGTTAAGCGTTAAGACTGCCATTTCGTATTAGTGCTTATTAAGTATGTATGTATGTATGTATGTATGTATGTATGTATTATGTATCATATTATGGTTTTTGGCATGGCTGTAGGGTTGTGATACCAACCCACAACTTTACATGTGCAAAGCAAGCGCCACTGTTGACACTCGTTGTCATAGTATTCTTCAAGAAAAACAAATTAATCTTATTGAACAGCATGCCACTAAGACACCTATGTTTTATGATATATGCAATTATACTTTTAATTGTGTAAAATTTTGTTATCAGCAACTTCTGACAACGTGTCTTCCGCTTTTTCCTAGATCATAAAGCCCACCGAAATGGAATCCATAAGCCAAAGCGGCATAAGTATCCATCTTTGAAAGGGGTAATGCAAATTTGTTTTTAATATATGTAATAAAATATAGTTTACACAAATAGCTAAGGTTTACCAATAGTGTATTTAAATTATCTCAAGTATACACCATTCTTTGACGTTTCCATTTTGTTTTCGCAGAATACTTACATATTATCTATTTAGGGTATGTAATTAGTATACAGTATGTCATAAGAAAAGGATTAAAGTGTCGATAAGCGTCGCATATGCCATCACTACAGCAGTTTAGGTCAGAGTCACAGACTAAGAATGTGTAGAACTCGGCTTTTTCCGATGAAGAATAAATTCATTTTCACACGCCCCATTTCCTAGTATCAGAACGAGGATTAACATGTACACTGTTCGCGAAAAATATTGCCTTCCGGTGTAAAGATTAGACAGCAGAATAGATAGTGAGGGGATTTAGAACTCCGTTGATGGAATGATAAATCCAGTTTCAGACATAAAAGCTCTACGATGTTGATACAACATCCATTATGGCTTCCTTTCAAAAAGGTTAAAGCTTTGCAACTTGCAATAAGACATCCATCATTTTCCTTCTGACTCGACCAGGTCATTGTTTTTAAAGTAAACGTACACTGCAGTACAGTTTCGTGTTTATAACCAAACTATCAGTTGTTTACAAGGAAATCGATCACTAACTTCGAATTGAAAAGGAGTTCTGTTCGCCTTAGTTTTCAGAAGCTTCAAAAAATAACAAAGGGACCGCCGAGAGTATCCCTTCTGCTTATTCTTCTTCTGTGCATGGTTTCCGAACTTAGATGTATATTAAGACACCACCATTATTTTAGTGTTAGATTGCCATTGATCAAACTTAGCAAATTTTGGGGGGTTTTTTGCATTGGTTGTGTCATGTTCGTGAAATTCATGGTCTGTTAACACCACTCATCATGGACATTATCAATGTTACGTTGACGTCAATACTTCCTTATTTTGTCATTAACCTTGAAGGCACACACTTGTTAGAGATTCGTCAATTACTGTAGTGGGGGCTGGAATGATATTCTATATACCCTCACACCGTAGTACAGAGATCCTTTAATCGCCAAGTTCACCAAGGTGGCTAGAAATAGATCTTTCTGTGTTATGTTTTGTGTTTCAATTTTGTACTTACCTGTGTTGGTCTCCTAAAAGTATGTTCTCCTTACATTTCAGGTTGACCCCAAGTTTCTGCGTAACATGAGGTTTGCAAAGAAGCACAATAAGAGGCCAGCAAAGAAGTAAATTGTTTTGTTACCAATAAATATTATGCAAAACATCTTACTGATTTTTTTGTTTGTTGTCTGCCTGTGATGTTATGTAACTCTGAATAGCAAAGTCACACACACAGTGTTCTCCCTGGGAAAAAATTTGTGCGTAGCCGCTGGAACAAAATCGAACTGGGATCCAGGAGGCGTTCTGAGCTCACGCTATTTTTGACCTGAAAATGCCTTGGAATGGCTTTCTAAAAGATGCCAATTGATGTGAATTGGGCGTTTTTATTCATCTCAAAATGGTTTATTGTCGCTCGAAAACGGTGGCATTGGTGGAAGAGGTGAAATGTACAATGCCTTTTTGCGTGGATAATTGTTCTGTTTGTGTATCGGTGTGTTTGTGGGGCATAGCGGTAGGGGTGGAAGCGTAGCGGTGTATGAGAGCAGCGTAGCGGACCCCACGCAAAAACGCTCCAGGGAGAACACTAGCATACGCAAAGGAATGTGTATCTGCAGCATCAACACTGCCACCACAGCAGGGATGGATTTTTTTTGGTTTGTGCTACTAAATTACTAATATCACAATTGGTATTGCACGTCTTTGAGAATCCAGCTTTGTTTATATGACTGATGAATATTGTATTGGAGCCTACAAGCTTTTCTCACTTCAGCCAGAGGGTCATTTTGAAGCACTTTGTATACCTTAGCCACCTACGTATTTAAATTCAGAATGGCCTTAGTCATGAGAAATTTGTGATCATTTGATCTGTTTAAGAAGAATGCCGGAAATTATTATTGTGACACTTCATAGAAGTTGGTTCTTGTTACAGACAGAAAGTAACGATTGCCATAGCAATGTTACACGATAAAGAATATTGCCTGTCATTGTAGTAAAGATTCCAGCTAGCCAGTCTATAATTGTGTAGAGAAAAACGAGAGCACTACAGGAGGGTTTGATGTTACCTATGCTGATATAGAAGTCAGTCAAAGATACACAGGTGTGTGTCAGTTATGACAGGCAAGGTGATGCAGATATCAGGAGTCTAGAGATGTGACGAGGGCAGTAAAGTTATTGTTGATGTATAATCCTTGAGCTCTAATGAACACGTCTTTATAAGCCAAGTTGTAAATACCAGACTTGTGATTTTTAACATCGCATAAAGGTTGTAATGCTCATTATCCTTGCATGTTGAGATGTTGGCAAGGTCATGTTATGGCCAATAGCGTTTAGTTTGATTTGCATATGGTCCCTGAAAGTACGTATGCATAATCGTGCATGGGTTGCATTATTTTGCTTATGTTTCGAAGGAAACTATATCGGGCAAAAATACGGACGTTACTTGGAAGAGCTAGTACAAAAGCGTTATTACTTGAATTTATTATTTAAAAACGTTTTTTAACAATATGCAGAAATATGGAAAACGTAAGGAACATTTATCACATGTAAGGTTAATAGAATTTGGCCTTGAAAATTTGCAACATTGCGCTAAAATAATAAAAAGCTTTTTTCGTCTGACACCCTTCGTTTGAATTGTTAAAAAGGAAAACATAGATATATGGCAACCTTTTTATAATAAAGATAAATCCTAACTAACTAGCCAATCACAAACAAGAAAGAGGAAAAACCAAAGCATTATTTGAAGTGAAAAAGACTTCTGTCTGCAGTCCTGGTATTTTTGTTTCAATGTAGACAGACTCCAATGCGCTTAGATGGACGGACATCTATGCCAATCATCCGAAAATTATCTTCCTTATTCATTTTTGTAATTTTCCCAAAGCAAGATGGGAGGAGGTATATAGAGACGGGGGCTTACTAGAAACAATCCTCCCCCCCCCGGCCAGACCACAATGGTGCACCCCGTAACCAAATATGCGGACATTTTAACACATACATTTCCATGATCTTGATTCCTTGAGATTTAAGGACTTGGCTGTTGTCGAATACGAGGTTTGAAACGATGCTAAGTGTACAAATGTGGTTCTTTGCATAATTACTTTCGCGAGCAGTAAAAATCTTTTTACGTAGTTAACGGGTAGTGATTTATAACGGACAATAGGAAATTTTCACTCTTCATTTTCAATATTGTTATCGCATGTCCATCATTTATCACATGATTTTGATTACGTATTGGGAGGCAAGTGTTCGTTGAAACCTTGCATCGGGCATGGTGCATTTTGGACAACTGTAGTGGATCTTTGTGTCGTTCGTGAAAGGAGCGAGTGAACAACAGTCAGTGGAAAAATGCCTTTTTCTATTCCTTGCAAAAACGTGTTTAAACCCTATCTAAATGTTTAAATGTTTGTTGCGAAATGCTACCTCGAACACTACACGAAAAACAATTGATTTAATACGCAAGATATATTCTCAGAACATGCTGTTTTATTTCATATCTGTGATAACAGGATCACTAAGGATTTCAACTGAACATGCATAACAAGTCCACCCCATATTCCTTCTACTGTGTCACTTTTCAAGTGTTATTCATGCTTTCGCGTACACCTGCCTCAAATGCAATTTCTTTTGGTAGTCTTTTTGAGGTATGATTGTGCACTGTAATTTTTCGTATGGGTGATGCCAATTGTCTTCTGTATTTTTGTAGTATGGGCTAAAATTGGACCATGCAGTTGGTCAGTTTAGCATTTTGCACCATGCATAGCTGATCTGTGAGTTTATATCTACCAATAAGAGGTCGTGTGAACCAGCTGTGATAGTTCTTGTCTGGTGAGTTGAAAATGGTATTTGTATTGTAGAGATACCTCGTACAGCAGACTTTTAGCAGCAACTCACCAGATTTGGCGAAGGTAACGTGAAATTCAAATATTCTAAAACATAAGAGAATTAGTAACTATTCACAAGTGCAGTCACGTCCGCATCTCTATTTTTGTAATGCATGGTGCATAAATAGTAACCATACTAAGGTGACTTTTCTTCATTAGGGGGGATGGTAGGTGGATCTGTCTTGCAGAGACACCACATGGAAGATCTGAGAATAAATTGACCATGATGTTGAAAATAGTAAAGGTACCTCCAGCTTAGTGCACCCCCCTTCCATTTGGATTACATACTTTAAGGGTATACATTTTTGCGGCTTTAATTTTTTGCAATTTCATAAAAATTGATCATCCAAAAATGCTTCGAACTTGATTAATCGCAAAAATTCTTGCAAAAATTCCGCAATTTTTTTTAAAAAAAGTAAATGTTCAACTATTAATGTATTTAGAACAATGTTTCTGCAATTGTGTTGGATGCGAAATATTTAAATAAAATGAGAGAATGTCTATCACTAAGTTCGATAACATGAGAAGCGTCTGTCGCATATCAGATGGAATAGTCGATATTCGGTTACATGTCTTTGTATTTGGCTAAATCATTCACTAATCGAATATTTGGCTGTAACTGAATGGTGCTATTATTCGAACTGTTCGAATAGCAAACAAGTATTCGTGTAGCAACGACTGATCGAAAAATAGCATTGACTGATCGAATAGCTATGACTAATCGCATAACATTGTTAAGCCGAATAGCGTTGACTGATCGAATGCCACGGACAGACCGAATAGCTACCTAAACAGCAGCTTTTGCTTGAGTTTATGAGACGAGAGTGCTGGGGGTGGGGTGGGAGTTGCAGCCGTAAAACGGTTAAGTTGAGATAAAATATCAGTAGTTTGGGGGGATGGCTATCAAATAGACTTTGGGGTCATAGATAAAATTCCGATTTCGTGAAAACGAAAGCCGATGACAGGAATGACTGAGCTATGGTGGTAATACAGTCCTGGGCATGAGATACGCAATGGGAAATAGCAGGAACACAAGAAAAATTTGTAGTTGTGTTCAATGGCAATAAAAAGATTTAAATCATCATTTACATTTTATATGCTACAACTATCACAACCAAAATTTTGTGATTCTTTCGTAATCACCAAAGCACCGAATAATCGTCAAAATTGCATCCGAATAATCAAATATTAAAATTGTTGAAGATGGACAGCACTGTTTTCTCTTTTGAGAAGAACATTCGAATATTTCCTTGGTGTTTTTGGAGCTAAGAGCTGCACTGCTTTGTTTTCTTTCCTTGACGTTTTTACCATATTGGTTTTAACGGCATGGATATGTTTGAGAGGTTTCGTTTCAGTACGAGCACGAGTTTTCATGTGCGCAACTGATCTGCACATATGTGGGGATCGTCGTAATAACTCATACTAACGGCAGTCGTTCACGACGATTGAATTAAAAAGATCTCTTCGTGGACTGAAAGAATTTGGAACATTCGAATCTTGCGAACTTCTAGTAAGGAAAATCAGTTGCAGATCCTCCAGACATTTCTCCTGTTGATGCAAATATGCAGAACACTACAAAGATTCATTACGACTACGATCTCGACTTCTTAACTACGAAGGGTGTACTCGTACGCTTACGGGATCTAAGCCTCCCTATTTTCATAGAGAACCAAGACAGCTTTTGCGGCTACTACCACACTTCTGTCCACGCAGTCCTCTACTTGGCTCCATTCCCGCCTCCCAACACGAAATAGGAAGAAATAGGGAGAGTGTTAAAAAGGCAACTGAATGTGTGATTACATTCTCAACAAAAGTTACGTCGCGGACTTGTATGTAAGTGTGTATGTTGTAAATGGCATTGATCAATCAATCAATAAATTAATCAGTCATTCAGCCAATCAATCGGGGCAGTCTGTCTCTACCAACGGAGGAATCTCTTCCGACATGATTTCCACCTAGCCCTGTCATTTGCAGTTCAGAATTTGACACTGATAAGCTTGCTAAAGACTGACGATTCAATCGATATGTGACAAGCTACTAGGTGTAGTGCTTGTAGCAGTTTTTAAAACTATAGAAATCCAACTTGAAACGTAAAATGTCAAAGCCAATACAGAATTTGTTCATTAAATGGTTACTAACATTTTCTATGGCCTATAACAAAACTATAGCCATTAAACCATGGCAATCAACTTTTGTGTATGTATTATATTCCATATTATGGAAATCAAGGATGTGCATAAAACACCAACGGTCATGAATTCAGTGGCAAATTACAAAATTTTTCTAGAAGGTGAAAATTAATCTGAATACATTTCATGCAGGGGCGGCTCGGAGGCAAAATATGTTGCCAATACGAGGGGAAATTTTCCCCTCAATGGGTTTGATTACACCCATTTTGGCAAAACCGATCAACCTTCATTATTGTAAAAATGTAAACAGTGTTGCCGCTAAAATAATGAACACCACTCCCAAGCACTATCCTGGACAATTTTTATGGCAAGAAAAATTACCAATTAATAAGGCTCCAATTGTTCATTGATGCAAGTGTTCTCGAGGTAACGAATTTGAAAAGGTCAGTTTTGCTGCTGTATGGAATAATTTTTTTAATTTGAGATGTTAATTTATAAAACAATTTAATAATATGCAGAGGTTTGGGGTATAACTGACTTTTATGAGAATAGTAAAGCAAGGGCGGCGCTAAGAAATTGGAATTAGGAGTACTCCTGTTACAGCAATATTTGACTAAAAAAACCACCTTTTGCAAAACGCATTCAAATGTATCACAGTTACACTATATCTGTAGTGATCACTGTTGCAAGCGAGACTAGGATTCATTGCGACTTAACAATCAAATGCTGCTAACGTTGGAATATAATGTTAATGGCAGTGAGTTAATAGTAATGAACATAAACCTTTTTCTCTGCCAAAATTGGGGTTGAAGTCCCTCGTAGCCCCTTTTGAGCCGCCCACATAAATGCAAGTCATAAGAACTTAAGGCAGCTTGGTTTTCAATAAAGTGTTGATAAATTGATAGCACATTTTGGTTCGGTTTTTTCACTCCTTGAAATGATTCTGGCCATACTTCTTAGTTTAACAAATTAATAGCGCAACATTGGCATTACCGGTAGCATATTTTCACAACAGGCATTGCATCACAAAGGCAAATATGATGCAACTTGCGAATGTTCCCCTGCATTTGCATTAAAACTGGTTGAGTAATAGCGTGGTGAGGATGGTTAACATTCTAAAGGAAAGAATTTCTATCCCGCATTAAGCAAAAGTAGAATTGAGACGCCTATCAATTTTTATGATTCCACAGGAATCACGATTGAAAAAAAAATTATAGAGGATGTACAATTTTGGTTATAAATTTCCGAATTTCTTTTTTGTGATTATCTTGCTAAAATTACCTTAGGAAAAAAGTGGTAATAATGTATTGGCATCATTAGCACTGCCATCCGCCTCTGACTTCATGTTATGTTGTGTATAGATGAATGAAAGACAATAACGGAAATGGATACTATCATATCCAAAGAAATATCTAGTAAACACAATGTCTTTATCTAATCTTTATGATTGTACCTCTTATCGTGCAGAAATCATCATCATCATCATCATCAATTATTATCATCATCGTCTTCACCAATCATCATCAATCATTATCATCAATCATCAAACACCAGCAGTATCGTCATCAATCATCATCAACAGCAGTATCATCAATATTATCATCATCAGCAGCATCAATCATCAGCATCATCAATCATCATCATCAATCATCAGCATCATCAATCATCACCATCAATCATCATCGTCATCAATCATCATCGTCATCATCACCATAGTCGTCATCAATCATCAATCATCATCATCATAGTCATCATCATCATCATCACTACTATCATCATCATCATAGTCATTATCATCATCAACATCATCATCATCATAGTCATCATCAATCATCATCGTCATCAATCATCATCATCATATATGATCCTGAACATGAAGTCGCAAGAGTTCCGCAGGTCACTGTCTTGAAATGCGCCAGAGTTGTGAGTGTAGAGGCTTTGATCACTTCGGCCCAACTGTGATGAACTGGACACATCTTTCGCATGTTTGATGACCATCTTCCCAAGCAAGTGCTCTACAGTGAGCTACTCAACGGCAAATGAAAGCATGGAGGCCGAAAGCTATGATACAAAGATGTTCTTAAACGACATATGAAGTGTGCAGAGATCAACAGCAACATCTAGGAACAGCAATGGCGTTATATCTAGTACAGCATGGCGTGGCATAACCATAGATGTAATAGAACTAGACTGAGCGATTTAGGAAACAGTTGTTGTCTCAAAGTATAACAATACAGGAGCTTCAAAATGGTAGCACCATATGAGTTAAAGGCACGGGGAATTCAAACCACGTACAGCATCCAGAAATTACAGTCATCAGTGTTATTCTAAACTCTTGTCTGTCGACGTTTAATTAGTCAGTGACAATAGTGAGAGTACAGTTTGTAAGCATTAGAATGCCACAGTCGTGTTTTGCATTTAATTGCAGTGCAAAAAGTGCGGACCTTCGTCAAAGTGGAGATCACATTTCGTTTCACAGGTATGTGCCACACTAGCTAAGAAACAGTTAGATTTATCGGCCTATACTGCATTTTTGCAGTTAAGCTGTATGTCTCTATTGTTGGTTTGGAATTTCGCTTGTTTAAATGTGTAGGCCTATGGATTTAAAGCTGGATTTATATGACTGTTGACCTTAGTTTTATACTGTCAAGCATGAGTCTTAATAGACAGAAATGTGTTGTTAGTTTTTTGAAAATTGCAATGCAAGATATGTTTAAATGAGCTAGTTTATTGGTGAATTCGGTTTGCTTGGGGTTTTTTCTACAGCTTTTGTTAAGATTTTGCTACTCAGTGATTCCAGTTTAGGGGCATATTGAATCCACACCAAAGCATTTAAAACAAGTAATCTTCTCTGACATTGTACCCACAATTATACTCCGCTTAAATATTTGTTTTTATGACAAATTTGAGATGCTGTACTCTCACCTACTTGTCACTGGCCCATTATTTATTGATATTAAAGAACACCTATGAAAATTTAAGACTTTGTGGCCCTTCAGTTAGTGGACGCTGCCACTTTAGCAATGTTGACAATTGTGCTAATGTTTTCACACAAACCACCTGTATCTGCAAAAACTTTACATAACAAACTTGAACGAGTACAATTTCTCATTAAATTAGTAAACTGGTAGTCCAGTCATATTTTGAAATCGCTGCAATACTCAGAATACGCATGAGATGACATTGTGTTATGATACTTTGCCCTCGAAGAAAAATAACAGAATTTTATGCAGAATTCGACAACATGTTAGATCCTTGCCAGCATGGGCAAATCGCCTTGGATATTCCATAGAACGATTTAATGTTAGTGTACTGCGACTGCTTGGTGCTTTAAAGTTTTACTGAAAATCTATTTGGAACACTGTTACTGTCAAATACGTTTGCGGTCCATAGTATAGCAGCCAACCGAAACTGAGACTGACTACGATGTAGAAAGCAGGATGCTGTATCCAGTGTCTTCTTGAGATCAACTGTGACAAACTGTGGAAGACTGTGGTAGCCGACGTCCTTCGGGAATACAACACGTATCGGCAAGCGAGCTGTGACAAACCCTTATGTTGCGACCATCTTTGCTTTCCATGGAGGTTATGCTATACGTGACCAAGTTCGCAGTCTAGCCAAGTCTTATGGGCATAACAAACCAAGCAGCCACAAGGGTGGATGTGAAAAGGCTTACTGATTACGTATCAGCTCATGATTGTTGCCACACAGCTCCCAGTGCCAGTGATCACCCTTGTGGCAAGTGCAAGTGACTGTGCAGATCAAGAACTGGTCTGGTAGCTAACCTACGAGCATGCATGAGCAAACCTACTTGACAAACTCTCCCTACCTGACTTGCCATCATCGAAACCAATGGATTGCCAAGTAATCATAATATTTAGATTTCAAACGGAGGAAATACACCTGCTTCAAAAAATTGAAGCCTGCAATTATTAATAGCAATGTATTGTGCTGAAATGACTATATTCCCGGTTTTTTGTTCTACAATACACGCATCTGTTTATTGCACAAGACAACACTGCCTACGTCTATAATATTCACGTTAATTAATTTCTACATAACTTAATTCTCTTGTACGTTTCTTTAAACAATAATAAAAATCAAATGCATTCAAACAGATTTTATATCCATAGACG
>JANTCA010061245.1:0-16611 GCA_024741275.1 Chironex yamaguchii
GTGAAAAAACGAACTCTTTCTGCCTACAGAGTACTGGTTTTCTTGTTTTAATGTAGACAGATTCCAGTACACTTAGACGAAAGGACTATCTAGCTGCGCCAATTATTCGAAAATTCTTGTCCTTAAAATGACTTTTAAGACGAAAAAGTCTTCTAAGTATGATTTTAGCGCAATGTCGCAAATTTTCAAGGCGATTAAACAAAATTATAGGTCTACCACTTAAGTCACTTGTTGTCTTGACAGCACCAAGACAGATGTCGTAAAACTTAACCATAACAACAAAAAACCCTACTCTTTTATGCTATTGCTACATGTGATGGCATGTGCAATTGTGTTTCAAACAATTTAAACTAGTAAGGTAATCACTTAATTGATTTTATATCCTGCAAAACTACCTTGAATAGCTTAAATTGACTTAAGCAAATTCAATTTTAATTTGATTTGATTTTGATTTTCCTTTTGATTTTGATTTTCCTTTTGAATATGATTTTGATTTTGATTTTGATCGATTTGATCGATTTGATCGACTGGATTGACAAATCAAAACCAAAACCAAAATCAAATGGGAATGAAAACGAAAACGAAAACAAAAATCAAATCCAATCGAATCCAATCCAATCCAATCCAATCAAATCGATCAAACAGCTCAAACGATCAAATCGATCAAAATGCCTCATTTATTTGGACGGTTATTTACTGCTAATGTGCTGTGCTAATGTGACATTATAGGACAGTCAGTAGGCAGAGAAAGATGTTAAAATGTTCTGCTGATGAGGTGAGCTGCATGCCAGTTGTCGTGGCGGACACTTGTGAACCATTTGTAACCCGAGCTGTCCAGGTCTTTCAGTAGACGGTAAACTGTGAATGTATTGATATTGCCTGTAGTTAGATAAGTAAATGTGTGCTTCTGTACTTTGTGTGGTGTATTTAGTACATGTAAAGAACTTTCTAGAAGGTTCCATGGCCCTATTTCCCAAATTCCCTAGGCGACTTTCAAAACCTATATAAAGCGACTTTTTCCCCATATTCTTGTCTTGCTTGTTGTATATGTATTACTTAATTCTAAATAAACGTTAAAATCCTGTTTGTTATTATTCGACTATTGTCGAAGAAACAATACCAGTGAAGCAAAAAAATAATTGAGTGCAAAGTTGAGCAGACACCCTTGTTAAAGAGGCTACCATCTAATTATGTTCAATAGCATAATTTTGTAAACATTCCAGTTAAAAGGCAGTGAGGGCGGTTGCATAATGGGTAAAGAGAATGTGACCAGAATTAAATGAATGTATTCTGTTGTATAATTTCTGTTGCCTTGTGGTACCTTTAAGTTACACAAAGCGCTATTAAAGCAACTATTAATAGGCCGTCAAAATGATCCAATACCCTAAATATCTCGGTTTACATATCAATAAATAAGAAATCGAGTATTACAATTTATGGTGCGTAAAGGACCGGTTGTTCAATTTCCTCATGAAGGAAAGTCACAGACTCAGTTTCTGTGCTGATGTATTGTCATTGTTTAAGGTCTTGCTGGAGTTGTTTGGTAGGATTATACATTGATGCAATGTACTGCAGTAACACATTCCCTGATAAATACCTTTTATACACTTGCAGTATCAAAAATGGAAAAATAAGTTTATTTTTTCATATTATAGGGTTTTTTTGCATATTCTAAATGCAGGACATGTCTAATTAACTCAAGTTGTAAATAGTGCTCTCCAATATGAGACAGCTTATAGGCTGTGATCTTTTTGTCTACACTATTAACAAAAGTTTAGTGGATAAATGATTAACATGGTATTCACTGTCTACAATGTAAGGCCTATGAATTAAATACGTTTTGCTGTTATGAAATGTACAGTTGTGCTTGATTGGATTCATATTGCCTCATTTCAGGAGCTGATATCTCTCTCTCTCGTTGTTCAAAACAAAATTATCACATGTGTGGACCCCGGTTGAATGCAATCAATTTCAATACAAAGTTGTGGAACACACTTTGGGTATAATCATATTGAAAATGGATGGAAACAGTATTGTTCTCCATCAATGGAAATTTCAGGAGGAAGGAGGAGCAAATGGACTATGGTTGATATTTGTAAAAATCCGAATGAATATATAGCTGCTGTCACTGTGTATGAGTATATTCAAGGTTTGTCCATTGCCTGAGTTGACAGGATACCGTCTATTGTGCGTGTTATCATAAGTGGCCAAGTTAAAATTGACATTTAGAGAAGAATCCCCTGTCAACTATTATGGTAATAGTTTGTTCCAATACTTCATAAGAGGGCATAATTGTTGATGCCAAAGTAAAGAAGAAGTAAAAAAGCCAGATTTTCAAATCAACATCCTTTTTTATAAAGTTTTCAGCACTCCTGTTCGGTTTCTTAAGGAATGCCCATATGTTTGAAATCAGAGTGTGTGCTGTAAGCTTGATTAATCAAAGGAGTCAGGTGAAGATTTTCTCACTAAGTTGTCTTACTTGGCCATGAATATTGCACATCACACCATTTTGTTGGGTTCCTGATTTCCTAATTGGGAATACAATGAAAATGAAGCCAAATTAGTTTTTTTGACAAAACAATTTTTATTTTGATTTCCCCTCCACTAGTTTCCACTACCTCACTCAAGAGGAAGCTCACATGGGCAGTCAAGAACAGTTCGACATAGCTATGGCCAAGACATATATGCTACTATGATGCCTGAAAGTTACAAGATTTGGCATGAGATTGAAGAACTAGTGGGAGAAAACCTTCTTGTGTAAGACAATTCTTTGATTGATTGCATTGTAGTTTGTTCAAACTGACAAATTTTGTTGTTTGTATTATGTGCATTAGTTGTTGTTGTTGTTGTTGTTATTATTGCCATGTGAGTCCAATAACGGCTGTAGTCTTCAGGGGGGTCACATAGGCATTCTATCATGTGATTGGTTGGGTCTTGAGGACAATTGAAGATACTTGTGACCTCATGAGGTGTCACGGCTGAAAAATGGTAAGTCCATCTGCGTTGTCTTTGGAGTTGTTGACCTTCCTTATGGCAGTTGCCTCTTTGACAGGAGTGAAGCGGAGTAGATTCGATAGGGGTAATTTTTTGATTTGTTGAGTGAGAGTTCTACTTTCGCGATTGGAGGAGTGAGGTGAGATGGTGGCAAATTGTTTGTTCAGGAAGTTGGAGAGACATTTATGGTCTATGAGGTCTTTTCCTGTGCACTAGATTATGGTGTTGGGTGGGGATTAGGCATCGTTGTTGTCGGCTTTGACTCTTTTTCTAAGCTTTGAAGAGAGTTCCTGTAGTTGATATTCGGGACAAAATTCTGCCATTTAGTTCTTTTCCAGCCTATTGGAAAGTTGATGAGGGATTGATTTAGTTGTTGAAGGCTGTTGGAGGTTGGATCAATGATGTATCTCTTTTTCTGATGAGTTGTTTGGCTTCTGGAAAGAGAGGAATGTTCTTGTTGATGTGGTAGCCCAAGGGTATGTGGTGAGGTCTATCTCTGGACAAAATAGTTCTGAATACGTCAATTGAGAACACATCTGTTTACAGGAGTGTGGATGGGAACATGGATTTAGTTTCTTCTGTGTAGATGTCCCAGTTGGCCTTGTTGATTGGGGTAGTTGTGGGGCTTTGTGGAGGTTGATGATGATGGAGAGGTAGTTAGAGTTTAGGGCAGTCTTGGGGGCTATTTCTGTTGGTGTGAAGATGGAGGCAGATGCCAGGGTGATGTCTTGGGATGATGGATAATGTCACACAAGATAAAACCTATAATAGTACGTGACGGCGTGGTATATGTGCTACCGAATACACAACGTGATGTCCCTCTCTAATATTAACGTACGCATGAGTGACGCTGTTGTAAATTACGTTGATGTTGATCTGTAGAATGCAGAGGGTGGAGACTTGGAGGGCTGAATGCAGGTGGAGTAGTGGAAGTTAAGTTGTCTTTGGGCAGTTTTTTTAGGTTTGGGCATTTTAAGAGGACCAGGGAAGGCCAATTATTGCATTGGATTCCATAGTGTTGGATATTCAGGGAACAGACTGAACAAGGCCATTTCTTGGAGGTGGGACCAGGGTTAAGTTCCACGTCCCCAGTGAGCAGCAGAGGAAGGGACAACCAGTCTGGGGAAGGCTGTCCCATTGGGGGAAAATGATCTGAAGAAGGATGCAGGCTTCTTGGATTCTTGTGGAATAAATTGATACCTTCTTGATGCCCCTTGGTTATGTATCAGTTTATTAGCACCGTCACAGTCCTGATTGGCCTAGTCTGAGAGTCATTGCTTTCTGTTGTGTTTAGTTTATGGTGTGAAAATTGATCTCATAAACTATGTAGGCCAGTGTTATGACCTTGCATAGTCTTCTACGTTTCTCTTTTTCTTGGCATGTGATATGCACTCTTGGCCAGTAATTTTCCACCTGAGCAATCTTTGCCAGTTGTTCAGTAAATGCTCCATGATGGCGAACATTTTGAGATCTTCCATTTGCTTTTTAACCTTAACAACTAGTGGTAGTTTATATTTTAAGGCCCACACTTCTGTATCAAGATGTTTAGGTGCTTGTTACATCTCTTGTTGCATAAGCCATTGGCGTATTGGCCAGAGAGCAAGTTGAAGACAGAGGATATTTACAAAAAGGGAAGAGGAAAACTGTTACAAAGGAATAAACTTAGAAAAGGAGAGGTTACCGTAAACTTCCTTGTACTGTGACTTTGCTTACTAGTTTTAGCCAGTTTTAAATAAAATTTTATGTATTCTTGTTAGTGAGGTTGGTTTGCTAACAATAGATTCCAAACCTCTGGAAGGAGTTGCTGTCATGGAAAAAGTTCTTAACAAAGTTGGAGTGCTTCCGGAAGTCTTGAACTATGAGCAGATAACTTCAAGGTATCCCATGCTTGCGTATACAAAGGAAAACGGCGCTATTTTTGAGAAAGAAGGTGCCATTGCTAGAGCAGACAAGTGTTTAGCAGCCATTCAGGTAAGGTGGTAAATCGTACCATACAACAGATGTGATCCTGGTGAATTGTACTATTTTATCTATCCAAAAAGGATAAATAAACTACTAACGTTTTCATATGCTGGGAAGATGTCAACATTCTTCGTCTTATTATACGAAAGTAATGAATGATGAGATAATGAACGATAAGGTATGACTATAAGAACTCTTTGCTATTAAGTAAACGGCGGGACCCGTTTATTAATTTCCACTCCCCCCCCAACTTATTAACCCCTTATGAACGAGGATGTGGATGGCAATATTTTCAATGGCATGTGTGATGATGATTTTTAAGAGAACATAAATGTATGAAGATTTATCTTACGTTTACCATGAGAATGTATTGAAATGACCTTAGTTCCTCTTTCTCTTATACTATCATTAAAAACTTGTGTGTCAATAGGATGGAAATAAAAATTGCATTTCTCATCAGTTGTATACGAAAAATGACTCCCTTATAGATTTCCACACATCCCGTTTATTCCAATCCCCCGTTTATTCGATTGCAGAGAGTACATATTAGCTATTTCTCAATAAAAAGTCTGTTCTTTGTTGATATTTGAAAAACAATCTTTTTCTATGCTGATGGTTGCTTTTGCAAGTCTTAAGGAATTCGTAGTCACAAAGAGAGTTTTGCCCTGATCCCAAGTGGTTATTACCTCCACCAAAGAGGTAGAGCTTTTGTTACTATTTTTGTTTGTTTGTTTGTTTGTTTGTTTGTTTGTTTGTTTGTTTGTTTGTTTGTTAGTTAGTTAGTTAGTTAGTTAGTTAGTTAGTTTGTTTGTTTGTTAGTTAGTTAGTTAGTTAGTTAGTTAGTTTGTTTGTTTGTTAGTTAGTTAGTTTGTTAACTTTACTCCAAAATAGTTATGCCCAGATTCCTTACAACATTTTTACCACAAGTGTAATGCTCTAAGGAAGAACCCATTAAGTTTTAAGAGTAATACAGACAACCTTCTGCATTCTGGATCAATTTGAAATTTTCGGTAATAATCTTTTACGACCAGTGAGGAACCCTCATAGTGAAAACCCAGTTACCATGATACCTACAGCTCATTTGACAAGACTGACAAAACCACCTGATCTGATTGGCTTTGTGCAGTTTACTCTTTCCTTGGTTTTCTAGTCAACTTTGCAAGGCAAGTAATCATCGACATGTGACGTAATAATTTTCTCACTTTTCTTATTTTTTGCATGCTTGTATCTTCAATTTCTCTGTTTGATGGACACAGAAACTCTTTGTCCGGAATGGCGGTAAAATATATGAACAAAACAAGGTCATGTCTATTGACCCTGGGAACCCGATCGTGGTTAAGACTTTACACGAAACGTTATCAGTGAAGAAACTTATATTGACTGCAGGTAAGACGATACAGTGTTGTAAAGTACAAAGTTTGATTAAAAAGCTTTTATCAGTTAAGGCATACGTTTATAGCACTGATATCAAAATGTACGTTGTTAAATATTCCATGATCAACAGTGTACAATTCGTTCGCTAACAGCAAAATTCGTGTTTGAAATTCGGCTGAATAGCTTCGCAATGCAGCACTTTTACATGTCAGTCAGGACACATGATTTGGCATAAAGTGGTCTCAAAGTAACAAGTAACCATGCTTGCCTGCTACTCACTACGTACTTCTATCTGCAACTGGTACAAGAAGCATTTTGTACTCAACAATCGTATCAAACTTTACAACCTTTTGGTACAGTTTCCAGTCAGTATTGTATCGAATTGTGCATGTTTATCCATGGCTAATATAACGTGTCATATTTTCTCTGCCATAACCAAACCAATATTTAAATGGTATAATAATGTTATCTCTGTAGGTCCATGGGCTAAGGAACTGACAATGCCACTTGGTCTAAATCTGCCGCTGAGGGTAACTGAAAAATGTAGTTAACAAATCTATTCCTGTTGATGAAGAACCGTGGGAAGATTTTAGTGACGTGTTATGGGATTTTTGCATAAGGGCAATGCAATGGTTACATATCTTGTCTTTAAAAGACATGGTTTTCATTGGTATCCATCTAAATATATAGTTTGGTATTTGTGATTGGATATATAACCTCAGATGTTTGTTTTTCGTACTTGCCAGGCATCCAATATACTCTCAATAAGAATCCCCTATTTTCACAGAGTGACATAAAAGGTTTAATAAAAGTTTCATCATGCCGTTAAGGTTGTGTATTTGTGTTCTACTTTGACTTACTTTACAACAGTTAACACCACTCTGTTGATTTGCCCTCGTGTGACCCTATTTCTGCTCATCTTGTCTCCGTTTTTTCCGTTGGTTCAAGTTCCCTCTTTTCATGCTATTTCTTATGATCAATAGATAACTCCAAGCACTGGTTCTTTCCTTTTACGTTTTACGAGTAAATTCTTGTAAGTTGGTTCTGCAATTCATTCCTATTTTAGACGGAAGTGGTCAGTGTGTTTTATTGGAAAGTCAATGATGATAGATATGACTACAGCCGTGGATTTCCGATGTTTGCTGACATATGTTCGGGCCCAAAGCAATGCTCATTATATGGTTTTCCTTGTTTTGAATATCCAGGATTGATAAAGGTTCGTATGTCATGTATTCAGTGTACGATGGCAACACGGATTCAAAGGGTAACTAATTGGCCAGGGGCCCCATTACAAAGGGCAGAAAAAGAACACTAATGTGCTACCAAATTGGTCGATATCTCTCTTTCACTTTCTCTCTCAAAATGTCAACAATGTAATCAATCGTAGCGACATCACACAAACAAATGGCCTTATCAGTGCTGTAAATGGGTGGGTTGCAGATTAGCTATGTTTGAAGAAAATAACGTTTAAGAAGAAAACCTAGAATTAAAGGTGATATTAAAAGATTGAGGCAGGAAGTCAAATTTGTTTGAAAGAGAAAGAAAAGGTGAACTTTGGGCTAAAAAGAAAAAGAATTTTAATGATCTTTAAGCAAAATACTGTGTCAAAAGAAAAGGGCTTAAAGCAGTGATTCGAAAAACTGAAGCAGAGGATGGCAGCAAAGCTTGCAAAAGTTAAAAGAAATGAACAGAAAATAACCCAATTCAGACAGAATAGAATGTTTAATGTTGATCAGAGGAAGATATAAGCCAGACTGATGGGTACGACTCAAAACTGAATGTAGTTCACTACGGACTGTGAATAATAATGAATTAATAGGAACTCCAGCTGTTCTGAGCTTAGAAACTGATGTCTTAATCTATGGTTTAGAATTTAATTGTGTCTAGTATGACTCAACAGAAGGCCAGAAAAGTGCCAGGACTGTTGTAAAAACTGAGACATTCTGAGTTTAAGAACTATGCTGTATTTATTTAAGAAATTCGTATTATGTTGGACTTTTTGCCGTTTGGAGTTCCCTTATCTTGACGTTTATTTTGGAGGTGTAATATTTCTGTAATTTGAATAAGGCTCTGTCTTAATTTGGTCAAGTGTTTTTAACTAAAGTTTCAAGCACACATATCTATGTTTGCGGCCAGGGGGTCTTTGCATATCCGTTCTCATGCCCCCATGAGCTTGATAGGTATTTAGCAAGACCAAATACCAACGATCACATATGTACTGGGTCGGCCCTTGGAGAGTATTTTTGTGTCGTGAACGTTCAGGAACTATAAGCTATCACAAATGGCCTACATAACCGTTTATTTCCAACACAAGAGGTGATTTAAAACGTTTTATAATATCGACTTCCCTTTTTAAAGTGGACGTTAACATTGATTTGGGTTTGGTGTCAGGTTGCCATGTTATTTCAACGAACGAAAAGTTTTACAAAATGAATGATAACCTGTTTTTTAATTTAAATGTGTAATTTGAAGAACTTCATTTACTGCTTTAAGTACTGATGTAGCCACTTTTGTGTATCAATTTTTATTCTGATATTTCAAAATTATCATGTTCTTAGGTTTGTGGTCACCATGGTCTTCCAGCTTTGCCAGATGATCGAGACAAAGTCGATCCACGGGATGACATTAAAATTGTCTCTGATTATGTAAGCAAACATTTGATTAGGGTCTCAACGGAGCCGAGTATTATTGAAAAATGCATGTACACGGTATGGCATTGAGTTTACACTTGATAATTCCGTATCAAATCTGTTAACTCGTAGTAAGAAGTACACCCTTATGTAGTTCTGGTAGCTTGTCGAGGAATTGCTTTTAATGTACTTGCCCAGCACAGACACTGCATGATTCATAATGAAAATATCAATAATATCGAGGCTGTTGAAGAATTAATGGAAGAAGAATTAGAGCTTAGTTGTGCTACCCATTGAATAGACGTCTGTCAAGACAACTTGAAAATGTATCTTTGGCAAAATTCAGCAGCTATGTCATGTCATACTTACAATGGACAGATAATTTAACACATAATGCCTTATCTTTATGCTTTTTAGTTCGCCCTTGTTCAGACTTTAAACTGTGGTTGCTACGTTTTATTTTTCGTAACAGTGTACTCCTGATAACGATTTCATTATTGATAAGCATCCGAAGTACAAAGATATTATTATAGGCGCTGGATTCTCTGGTACGTTCCTTTTAGCTTTATATATCTCATGATATCAACTTATAGCTGTAGCCCATGTCGTTTTATTGGTCGACATGTGTCACAGCGTTGTCGTGACTTTATTTTACATCTAGGCTGAATGTTATTAGTAATGTTATTCTTTGCCGATGGAGCCAATGAACAGCTTGATGAACATCCTAGCTAGATTCCATATGGTTGAGGACACTTCAATAAACTTCCTTACTTTCATCAAAAGCTCTGGCAGCTTCCCTTACATTCCAAGTATCCAATAAGAAAAATGCTAGGAGCTAGAGCATTCTAGGCAGGAACAAGAATTTGCTCAGTGCTGCTAATGACGGAATATTCCATGTCTTTTTAGAAGATCGCAGTAAACACAAACTGTTCAATAAATAAAATAGTGCTTGTCCATGGAATGTTGATTCTCTCCCTGATTATTAGCATATTGACTTTGCCAATAGACATATACTTTGTGGCGTCATGTAACTTGTCTGTATGCTTGCGTGACTGGCACATGAAATCCACCGTGATGTGTACCTTTAATATTCAGCTTCATATCGATCGAATAGAGTTGTCTGGTTAAAGATTGATTAAAGTGATGAAATTTAATATTGTCTTCGATAAGATGCATGTTGGTTTCTGCCGATTCCTTCGACGATTGATATTATTGATGTCTTAATTTTATGTGAAATAAAAGTATGCGTCCAGACGTAAGCAGTTTATCAGTGTCCACTGATGAGATAATCAATAGTGATGATTTCGGTATAGGGACGGCGATGGTAGTTTTTTATGCATCTCGTTCTACTTTAGGGCATGGATTTAAAATGGCTCCTGTGGTCGGCAAGATACTTGCGGAGATAGCTGTTGGGAAAGAACCATCATATGACATAACCCCATTCCGATTGTCAAGGTTTCAGTAAAATTTATCCAAACTTCAAATTATTAAACCAAGCTTGCTAGGCAATATTTCCAAGACTCGCTTTATGATTATTTTATTATCACACCAACTATTTGATTAATAATGATGCTAGTAGGTCTTGTGTTTGAACCATTTATATAGTGCAATAATAATTCGTTTCTACCGCAATGCCAACAGAGAAGAAAATCGTGTCAGAAGCGGCCTTTTAAGGTGGAGTACTTTAGGGGTATCATTTTACTGTGAGTGTATTCCATATGAAAACCTACTTGGTACCGTGGTCCCATGAAGGCACTTAGACACAAGCTCGGTACTTAGGCACAAAGCCCGACTTGCACTTTGTATATATAAGCTATGTATAATTAATGAAATCCCATTCGTCTGAAGATCGTCCATCGTGGTATGAAACTATAAGTTTTACCGTTTGTCGTCTATTACTGTTTCTTCTCTAGATTAATATATATATATATATATATATATTGTATATATTTTATTAGTTTATGTCATCAAGTGCACTAAATATGACGTTGTACGCAGGTGAAATGAAGCGATCGTTTTCTGAGCGCCTCCGTGAACACCAGTGCGACATACGTCACCATCGTGATACACACATAGCATCACATTTTGGCCAGACAAACTTTGACGTCACAACTTACTTTAAGTGCACTGTTGTTTCTTCACAACACTAGAGGCCACCAAAGAGAAATGCCTTGCCAACACTTTTGGGAGCCTTCACCTCGCGGGCTAAACTTACACCTCCCTTGATTGCCGTATGCACAAACGCTTCCTTCTCTATTATTTCTAACTTTTCTTATCCAAAACATAATTTTTTTACTCCAGTCCTTCTTTCTTTCTGTGTCTTTCTACAGATCTGCTCTTGCCTTTGTTGTTTTTCCTTGTCTCTATTTCTATTGTTTTTTATGCTCCCTTAGCCCCAGTCCTCTTCTCTCTATTATCACCTATGTTATACTTATTCCTTATTTTGTTGCAAAAGAAAGATTGTAGCCTTTTATGATAATATGTATTGTTCTTATAATCTATTTATAACGTTACATTCACGTACCATGTGAATTTTTCTGAGGATGTCAAAAGCCATCCAGCATGCCAGATCTACTCCATTATAACCTGAGGGTAATGCATTTACAGAATCCTTGATGAAACCACTCTGCGAAGCATTTTTATGCACACATGCGAAAGGTACGGTTGCAAGAATCATCTAGATTGTTAGTTATGGAGCAACTCCACACACCACAACTGGAGTACAACCTGCCAACTTATTGTTTAATTAAGAGATATGTCGTAAGCTACCTATAATTGAAAAGCATTAGAAAGTAAGAAATGGGCATCTTAAACCAAAACAAAATAACCAAAAATGGAAAACACGAGGTAGAAAGAGAAAAGCACGGGAAATCGATTTCCAATTTGGAAACTATGATTCCTAAACAACAAAAGTCTAACAAATTGTCGACTGATGAAAGCACAGCTCTCTAAAAAGTAAAGGAAATAAGAAGAATGAATATTGTTACAGAGAACGAGATAAATGATTATATATTGTGCCAGAATGTTTCTTATGTTATGAAGAAGGCGTCCTTAACATCGTCTGTTTGCTTCTCATTTACTATTCTTTTATTCTGGTGGTCTACTTCGAGCCCTGCCTGGTTCTTCTTTGCTGTAGTTACTCCTTCTAAGGATAGCAAGCTCTTGTCTCCTTGTCTTTAAATATTTGTTGTAGTCATGTAACTTAGTGGCCGTCGCGTTTTTCTCAATGTTGTTGTCATTGCGTAGCTTTATATTCCTTGCAGTGGGCAGAATCCGGCTGCGAATAGTGTAATAGTCTCAGCTGTTTCTGTCCCAACCCTCTCCCTTTCTCGTCCTGGACTTGGGGCCAGGCAGAGTTTCATTTTTCTCCATTGTTACTTGACTTGGTTTCTTGCAAGTGTAATTCTTCCTGTCTGAGTTGAAATGTTTTTATTCTTTACATTAAGGGCGTGTTATGGTTTTAGTTTTATTTAGTTGTCATAGGTTTTTAGTACAGTACGTCCAAAACATGAAATTTAATACATTATTCTTTGTCAGCAAACAAACTGGATGTGAACTTAACCTGCTCCTTTCAACCGATGGGTTGATTTGTATTATGCTTTATTTTAACTGCCCTTTTAAAATCAAGCATAATACAAATCAAGTAGCAAATAACAGAGAATTCGCGAAATAAGGAAACTTAATGCCTTAAAAAGGAGCAGGCTTCCTTTACCACACTGCTGAAAAATAGGTCATTTTCATTTTGTTGCACTTTACGTGGTTGTTCCTACTTGCCTTTGTTCTATTTAGCATATATTGGCAATCTATTCGCTATACAAGAAACTATATTGTCGACATATAAGCGTGTTTTCAAAGAACTAAATTACAGCAAGGTAAGCACTGAAGGCTGCCATTTATAATCAAACCCTAAGCAATAATGGTCAAAACGTCAATGACTTAACTAGCAAATCTTGACTTAAAACACAGCAAGTCTTAAAACCTAGTGACTGCAATGCTTGACTGGAAGCTAGAAAATCTCATTTCAATTCTCAAAATATTATTATTTTCTCGGGGCTTGTTCATCTTGATCGTACCCCGGATGTTTTCTCGCGTTTTCTGTTGCTACGCATTAGTGGTACGCAACAATAAACTGCTTTTTTTCATCATAAACTGTATCCTTCCACAAAAGTTTAAAAATGTAAATGTGCTTGTTTAGAGTTGATGCTACTGATGCACATAATATGAGGAAGAATTCCTGAGTCCTCACATGAAGCTATTGTGAAAGAAAGTGAACGCAGTGGCCATACCACGCCACTACTATGTCAATAAACAAACATGTAAGTGCCAGGGATTTTCCGGACTCCAATACGTGTGAGGTGGGTTTAACTCTCTTTTTAAGTCTATGCTGAACGTACTCGGATATTTTCACCTTCAGCATCCAATTTTTGATTTGGGAATAGACAAGTTTCATTTTGTTCCCTACTACTCTTGTCGAACACATCCTGAAACACTGGAGTTCTTACTTTGATACTTGATATGTGTCCATAAAATTAGCCGTAATGATGGTTCTAATAAGTTCCTTCTCGTGTCCTAAGTTAAAGGACTAATTAAACATTTCTTACACTACCCACTTGAAATCCTCAAATTATTTTCCTATATGTCTTTACATTTAGAACATTGGCGTGCAAAAGTACTTTAAAAATCTTAGATCAGGCATCCAGGAGTTTGGCCAACTAACACTATATTTAAAGACGGAAGACAGGTTGGCTACATAATGAAATACAGCCCTGTTGAGACGACAAGTGGCTGCTCAATGATCAAGAAACAGCTGTTCCTACATCGAATTGAAAGTCCAGGTCTCTTGAAAATCGACCGATTAAGTTGTAATTGATTTCGTATTAGACAGTTGCATAGTCCTACGATACGGGTCGCCCTGTTAGCAAGATTTACTTTGAAAACAAAGGCAACGGACTTAGAGGAACTTAGAGGAAGCGGCAGTGATTAATAGATCAGATCACGATTGGGTTTAACAACGAACATGTCAAATTCATACAAATTCTGTACTTGACGGATAGCTTTTTTAAATAGAGTCAACTAAACACGTCACACGTTACATCACCTGTATTGAACACTCAAGAAGATAAATAGATAGTTCACATAAATTCATTGAAGGACGCCTTATACAATCTTATAATTTAGTTACAGTCTAAGAAACAACCTCAAAAATGAAGTCAATCACTATCCTGCTTGTTGTTTTGTCAACATATTCTGTACTTGCTGCTCCCTATCCAGGTAAGAAACTTAACTTGCTTACTTTGACTTGTTTACACATCTGCACTTATAGCATTGAAACACTTTCTTGCAGTTTAATTTTTCTCTTTACTCTTTTAATCATGTTCACTTATTCTAATCCAGTTATTTATTAACATTAAATACCTTGCGATTTGTTACTTGCTCTTGTTCCCTTTACTCTCTGTTGAAGAATCTCTATTGTTTCTGCATATTACAAATCACTGAACGTCTTTTAGCCTTAGTCCAAAACTAACTGTTAAGAGTAGAGAGGTGAAGTCTGCAAAGCCTGAAAAGATCTTCTCCAAATGCAGTCTCTATGATGTCCTGTAACAAAGACGATCAGTACAAGCTACAGAGAATGCCATTTAACGAATTGCAAATCAAATAAATAACAATTAGTGTATTCTGGCCTGTTAACCAGCTATAGCGATGCACATATTTTACAATACCCTGTGTGTGAATAGGAAATCTTTGTCATCTTCGTTACAGATGTATCCTTGTGCTCTTTGACTCCCTTATTTACGTAAGCCTGATCTAGATAGATAGATAGATAGATAGATAGATAGATAGATAGATAGATAGATAGATAGATAGATTGATTGATTGATTGATAGATAGATAGATAGATAGATAGATAGATAGATAGATAGATAGATAGATAGATAGATAGATAGATAGATAGAACGATCGACAGATATGTAGTGGTTATGCTCCACTCTTAACAAATATGTTAAAACACGTGTCTGATGAGATGTTATATGTATATATATATTGTGCCCTTGCATTGACCAAAAATCCGAATCACCCCCACGACTTAATCATTTGTTTGGAGACCCAGTTTTGAAAATACGTAAAACTTTTCCGTAAAAGCTTTCAATAGATTTTTAGATTACTTTGGCAATAAACAAACAGGAAACAAACAGACAAACATACCAAAGGCGGCTAAAACATAACCTTGAATGACGTAATTTTTTTAAGTTTCTCAAAATCGAATCTAAGTTAAAGGTTCTGCGAACAGTAATAACTCACTACTTAATACCAAATGACGTATGACTTACTGCCCTTCTTAAGTACGGCTTAAATCATGGAGTGCAATAATACTTAAAAATATTATTTGGAATCAGCAAGACTATGTTCAAACATATTTGCAGTCGTCTCCCAGTCCAAATTTCATCACGTCTTATGCAGATACGTTCGTACTGACGTCTTCTAGAAGAATGTGAGTGCAACAATTCATGATGGAATGATGCTGCTAGTTCAGCCAAGTGAACGTGATAGTATAAACTTTCCCCCATTTAATTTTGTGTTCTGGTTTTCTATATAAGAATTTTATATTTCTATACAACTCCATCAGCTTATTCTTAAAATTCTAAAGTGCTTTGCGGCTCGCATTCTAGTTTCCATAAACGTAGAAGGTTGAATTACTACAAAAGACATCCCACGTAGACGAAGGAAGGCAAAACGTGCCTGTAATCTTTACTTGATAGGATATTCTCTGTTTTGCGCTGTGCTCTTATTGTGCCTGGTCAAAAGATTGTTTCGCAAATACTTTTGCAAGTAAACTGGCTCCTAACGACCACTCTAAAGCCACGGTTGCAAGAGTTTGCTATGCCAAAGTCGTAAGCACTTACGCCGCTTAGAAAATGTTTGCTTCTCATGACATAATTACTCTTGTATCCATAACGTTGCGCAGTACATGGAAAGTAATTATATGTGTGTTGCTACTATGTAACGCTGTACAACCATTTGAAATTGTATTATTTGTAACATACAATTTGGTATAATAACAGAAGAGGTTACTTAATTATTTTCTTTACTGCAACCGAGGTAATGTGAAGTTTTATAAGGTGGCATAGCGAAATACCACCATTTTTCCTAGATGCAAGATAAGTGTCACAAAGTGTATTACTTGTGAATATGCAACATTGTTTTATGTTGTTACATTAATTTTAATTACATGAAAATACCATAAGACACAGGTATTATTCTGCTTGTTGACGCAACATAACGAAAAGCACAATTACTTCGTAAGCATAAACATAGTCACCCTTTACTTCTTCAAAGGAATTTTGGGACTAGATAAAATAAATACTGTGCAACTTACAGATCAAGAATTAGGTGCACCGACGAGAGACGAGCCAGAAACAGAAGCACCTGTAACAGAAGAACCAGAAACAGAAGCACCTGTAACAGAAGAACCAGAAACAGAAGCTCCTTTAACAGACGAACCAGAAACAGAAGCACCTGTAACACAGGAACCAGAAACAGAAGCGCCTGTAACAGATGAACCAGAAACAGAAGCGCCTGTAACAGATGAACCAGAAACAGAAGCACCTGTAACAGACGAACCAGAAACTGATGCACCAATAACAGATGAACC
>JANTCA010061256.1:0-16611 GCA_024741275.1 Chironex yamaguchii
TTCGTATAAATAGGTTGCCATATACATATACTTTCCTTTCTGACATTTCATACTCTGAAGAGTGTCAGACGAAAAAACCTTTTAAGTATGATTTTAGTGCAATGTCGCAAATTTTCAAGGCGATTTTCAAGTTTTGTACCACAAAAAGATTGTTTAAGAGAGAATTATCAACTTTTTAGCTCAGAACTGTCAGAACGTACGTTTTCTAACAGCAACCCAACAAATTGTTAAAACGGGAGAAATTTCGAAGTGATAAAGAAACTACTTATTTTACCAAAAAATCAGCGATTATTATAATATATATAGTGTGCACGTGCATGGTTTTAGCTTTACCTTGGCCACCTCTGATTTAATGAATAATAGCGCTGGTGCTATGTTCCGTCAGTTATTTCTAAAAATGCCTAATAAATAACACTAAAAACTGGTATAAACAGAATGCGAACGTTGTTGAGAGTTTTGCCATTACAAACATTTTTTTGTGGTACAAAACTTGAAAATCGCCTTGAAAATTTGCAATGTCGCAGATTTTCAAGGCGATTTACAAACATTTTTACTGCCACGCCCAGGTACTCTTGAACAGTGATTGTGACCTTAACTAAAACGCAAACTAGAAAACAACGAGAAAGAAAAAACAAAGAGAAAGTGTGGGAAAAAAGTTGCATTATATATCTATACTTTCCTATACTGACAATCATACTCTGAAGGGTATCAGACGAAAAAAGCTTTTAAGTATGTTTTTAGCGTAATGTCACAAATTTTCAAGGCAACAGAAAGTTAGTTGTTTCTGTGAACTGTTTTGTGAAATAACCTGACCAACTTATATTGCCAGTATTTCTCCTCGGTGTATCATTGATTTGTGCACATTTCCTTTACTGTTAATTAGACACACTTTTTCGAGTGATGTTTCATCCTCACTCCCCTCCTTTTAACCAATCTCAGCTGTGATTTGCCACTTTTACTTTACTTTTGGTGCAAGAGAACTCATTTGAGTATCTTGTCATAATGACAAATATTTGTTAGCAATGAGTAAATTTCTCTTTTAAGGTGTCCCAGCTGCATATCTCGTAACTCCCGCTGATGTGATCAAAACCCGCTTGCAAGTAAGATTACTCAAATATAACGCCCATTTCATGCAATCGAATACTGTTTCAATGTCTAATATTGTAAGTTACCATAGAAGTATAATGAAGACCAATCACAGTAAAAACAATGCAATCTATGATTGGTATATTACCACCCCTTAACCTCACCCTCACCCTGTTCTTTTTTTCTGTCTTTCCTTTCCTCTTACAAGCAAAATTATATATCTTTATGAAACACTGAGTTTCCAGTTAACTAACTTCTTTTTCTATGTCCTATGCATTTCTATACATAACTTGTAAATACCTCTGATCGTCTCCATCATGCGCAGTGAGGTCTTTTGACTATTATTATTATGAATTGTAAGAGGTGTTTTGGGATAAATGTGCTGACGTTTTTAACCTACGAGTTCCCTCGTTGATATAACTCATCGTTATCTATTTTTCCTTGGAAACATTTGTACTTGTGTAGTGAGCACTATCCACTATTTGTTGAGTGGATCACTCATACGGAACACAACGTACAGCGGGGTTTTTCGCTACGAGGTTATTGAAACTTTGCACCCACGTTTATGGTATGCCTTCAGATGAATCAAATTTAGGCGATCTTTCATCTTAATGCGTTTAGATCTTTGTTTGTCAAGAAACGTCGAGATTCATGGTGAATTTCGTATGTCAATTTAGTATTCTTGCTCCTTTTTAGGTTAAAGCACGAAGAGGTCAACAAACTTACCGCGGTGTTGTCGACTGTTTCCGCAAAATTTGGGCAGAGGAAGGTGGAAAAGCATTTTGGAAAGGCGGACCCGGTAGGTTGTTCTAATACGTTTTTGTTTGGGTTCCCTTACGTTAAATGTTGCCCTCGACCGCAATTGTTGACAAGCGTCAACAGTTAATGAACACTAGGATAAAATCTGGGTATACTCTATTTTTAATATTGCATTGGGACATGTTTTTCCTTTTCAAATTCAAAATATCGTAGTTTTTTGAAATTTTCCGTTAGGATAAATGTAGGGCTCATCTACCACTCTTAAACGACGTAATAAAGAATTATTGCTAACAATAAATTTTTGTGTCTCAGTCAATGCTTTTTGGCTCCGACTGCTTCTTTCTGATACTTGCTACTATTGCGGCAATTCAGTGTGTTTACAGGCCTGTAGTTTTAACGTTACCTTGATTAAAGGGGCCGAAGGGAAACTGACTTGCGCAATGCCAGTCCTAAATTATGACTAAGATTACCGTAGCCTCATTTCGTTTAATTACACCAGACACCCTGTTTAGTTCTATTTGTAACTATTTGTAACTAGCAATCAACAAGCTTGCCAACACTTTTTAAGACTAAAGGATGTTTCTTGGTATGAAAAGAAGCACTGTTGATTAATGTATGCTTGCACTCATGACCTATGCCAGAGAAGCGTGGTCTGTCAAAATGGCGTCACCAGTGATACACCACTAGCCAGAGACGGACCCAGCTTAAATTTTAAGTTTGCTGAATTATCTGCAGTGGTGAAACTGGCCCAGCCAAGTTGGTCTTGCTCTCAAGGTTCGGTAAGAGAATAAAATGCTTCAAAAAGCACACCCTAAATTAAGCCTGCATTCTCGAAAATAGTTTACCACAACTTTGTGAAGCAATGTTTTCATTTCATTAACTTTTATCACCACATTTAAATATTAAAACAGCGACACTCCAGCTTTCCACAATAGCAGGACTAGATGTTGAGATAACAATGATGAAGGGCCTGTGCAGGTTGCCACTGAACCAATTTAATTAGTCCAACCTTGACTAATTGTGATCATGATTACTGCGTCAAACTCCTGCTCTTCAGATTAAGCAGGAGTGCTCTTTGTTTTAGGCTATTGTGAAGCAGGACCAAAGTAACAATAGCCGATTGTGAAGAACGACAAAATACAGGATGCCATTAAAATAGCAAAGGCAACCACAGTTTGGTTCAATTGTAGTAGTGTGCTAAGAAATATTTTTTGGCGTTTAAAATCTCTGTTGGTTCTGCTGATATTGTTGGTCCTGCTGAGTAAGACAAGCAGGACCTTTGGCTTTGCCACTGATTATCTGATAATCTTTGCACTGCCACAGTCGTTACATCACAAACCACGTGAAAATATCGTAATTGTTACTGCATGCTTTTAAGAAACTCAAGCGTACATAATGTACAAAAAAATTTAAAGGGTAACACTTACACTCCATGCACCCCCTAATTCTGTGCAAATGGCGGTGGGGCATAGGTTGCGGGGGTATTTGTGGAATATGTATGGACGTGTGCCAAATTTCATATATTTGTTTCGATTTTAGAAACTTTTCCTCACAAATACATCATTAGAATAAATTGATGGGTGTTCTGTAGCACTGGAAGCACAACTTGCAATGACCTTTAGTTGAAAATGCTCTGAAGACTTTGCAGTTTACAATACTTAGAAAGACGTCTCCTTTGGTGCATTTTGCAAGACAACTGTTTAGACAAGACCACGTAGGGTATTGATTGAAGTCTTTGATAATTTTATTTATTTATATGCAACCTCTAGAACAGACATTGAGGAAAAATACCATTCAACTTTGTCATAGTCATTATTTTTCAACCTGCTTTAGGAATTTTTCGTATTTTGGAAACTTGCATTAGGATTTTTCTAAAAACTGACGCTGGGCTGAGAAATTTAAGCAATAGACACCCAGGACATTAGCACATGCGGTGATAACCGGCCATAAAGAGTACCACGGGGGCATAAGCTATGGATAAGAGTGCTATAAAACCTAGACGCTGCACGTAGTGGGATATTTTACAGGCATATATCGATAAGTTACAAAACACCTCAAAGTGTCAATTCAATTCATTTCCTTGGCATGAAGTATCCCAGAAAATCCTGCTAAAGGATATCTACAAACTTTCTCACTTCGATAGCTTACCCATTGCTCAGTGAAGTTGAAATTTTAAATTATGCTTTACAATAGGGGGTGTTCCTGCCAAATGTGAGTACCCGCAAAATCAAAGGCGATTGGCTACTTTGCATTCGTGGGTGATCACGCTCCGTCAATGATTGGTTAAAGTCAGTTCTGAACTGATTAAAACTCGGACCGGAGTGTGGTAGAAAGTCTGCGTTTACTCAGAAATACACAATTTGGTCCGTAGATTAACCGGATGTCAATGACCACAACTAGCATTGGAGATTCATTATGACTACAGAAAGACTGCCAGATGTCAACGCCAAAGAATAGAGGTGAAGCAACATCAAAATTCGTTTACCATTGAATATTAGGCGGATATTGCAAATCCAGATTATAGAGAAACAAACTATTGAACATTTGAGGAGTGCTCGGGCACCTTTAGCACCCCCTAGATCAGTCACTGCCACAAGCAGTGAAAAGAAAGATGCTAGGAATATCTGAGACTGGCAAACAAATGAATGCCTAAGACAGCTAACACAAGGTAGACATATAAAAGAAAATCAAAAGAGCAAAGTGAACGTCTGAGCAGGTCACGTGCTAAAAATGGAAAGCAACGGATGGAGAGAAAATTTATGCCTTGGTACGCTGGAGGAGGGGAAACAGAGCAAAAAATTAAAATACAAGACAAAAACAGGGGTCAGAATGTTTGTTAGGCTTTAGAGAACAACAGCGCAAAACAACATGATAGACGGCGTTATACGTCAGTGGAATCCATGTAAGGCTATATAGATGTACACGCTGTTCTCAGTTACGTCCGCTTAAAATATCGCATCAAATAACAAAACTGCTGTATGAATTTTGTTGAATTGTATGCTTCCAACTGTAGTTAAGTGATGAATATTTTTAGATAATTATTTTGACGTTGATAGTGTTTGTTTTGTAAACAGCTCGTATATTCAGGTCCGCCCCACAGTTTGGAGTAACATTACTGACGTATGAATTACTGAAACGGGTGCTGTACGTGGATTTCGGAGGAGCGTAAGTACAATCTGTCTCACTTCTATGTCGCTACCCTTAACTTAGGGTGCATTATCCTTTGATGAAAGGAACGGAACAACGAGCAGTGTTACAAATGATTCCATGTCATCGATTTCCATGTTTTATGTGTTATGGTTTGTGTGTGCGTATATCCCGGTTCAAGGTCAGTGTAAGTCAGTGTTTCTTCCGCTTTCTTTTCACGGATTTCTATCTTTGTAACCGTGTATAAAGAGCTGCCGTGATATCGTGGATAAGAAGACGATCTTGCAAAGCAGAGCTTACTAGTTCGAGTCTGTGTCAGCGCAATTAAAATGCCATTTTTTAGAGAAGGTAACGGGAGTCCACTGTCATAAAGAGCTCACTTTCTAGTACATTTTTCGTCACTGGCATAGGAATAAAGTACGCACCATACCAAGTATGCTAAAAGAGCAACCGGTGTATAAATGTGGACTTCATAGTCGATGCTTGGACGATACGAAACGAAACGAAACGATATATGATATGATATGATACGATACGATACGATACGATACGATACGATAGGATAGGATAGGACAGGATAGGACAGGATAGGATAGGATAGGATATGATATTATGTGATATTACCTAAAATGATATATCAAATGATATATGATCTAACCTAAAATGATATATCAAATGATATGATATGATATGGTATTATATGATATGGTATACAATTGATATGATGTGATGTGATATATGATTGAACTCGAGACTTCAGCGGGCACAGCGTATTTTTGTGAGGGTTGCATTGGCAGCTACTTGGTCAATTTCATGTTATTTAATACGTCAGTGAATTTTTTCCATCGTTTGTTGTGCACAGTGACGCTTTAGCGATTAGAGGAGTAGGGCAAGGAATTTGTTACCCGGTCAATGTTTGTACTGACCACGTAAAAAAACGGAAGCTTGCATTTTACTTGCATTTTGCAACGGAAATTTATAGTTTATATTGTGATTGGTGAATCGGTTGGGTAAAGCAAAAATTGATTGATTAGTTTACAAAGGCATTTACTATTTTAAACATACTTGACCCCTGGAATTTTTAACGTCGTAAACGCAACGCAATTAGAACACCCATCTTACTTTTACGTGAAACAGAGAGCAATGACATCAAGATTCCTTCTGGTTACCTCCGCCCAGAATGTTATGTTGTGCTTCGTTTGATTGTTTGTTCGCGTGCTTGCTCGTTTGTCTGCAACGCAAGTCTTGAAAGTTTTTTCCGGATTTTCATGAAATCTCAGGATAGGTTTGGTATTGATTCAAATCAAGTCTTATATTTCCAAAGCAATAAAACATGTTTTGTTAGGCGAAAGTTTTATTCGTTTCCCATTGGATTGCATGGTGAAGGGGTCATTAAAAATGAAAATATGCTAATGGATGCAGTGATTATGATGACATTAAGCTACCTCAGCACATGTGTGGTCTTTCTGAGTATTTTCGCCCCAAGATCTTATTATCATTGCAGTGTTATTTACTGTTATTGTAGTACATGAATATTTTGTTGTTGTTTTTGCAGGCAAGTGCAGAGCGAGCTAGCACCACAGAATCCTGAAGTATCTCTCCACCCTGATCACATTGGAGGCCTTCGTCTTGCAGTAGCAACGTATTCGAGTGTTGAAACTAAATTTGGTCTCTTCCTGCCAAAATTCAATGCACCGCCACCAAGAGCAGGCGGTGGTATCGGCCCCAGAAAAGTAGCGAGTCCACCTCCCCAGGCGCCCTCTGCACCCCAGACATAAAGTTGATGCAGCTACAGCAATTTCTACAGTAGAAAATGACTGTGATAAATGTGTAGACCCTTAATTTGCAGAGCAAAACTGAATCAGTATTTTTTTATCTTACTAGCACTGCGATAAAACAGACACATACGACACTGTAACTTCAATTTTGTAAATGAGTTTACTGTTGCAGGGACAGGTGGATGGCCAGATAGATTTTTATATCTGTGAAATTATGAGAATGCTTCAACTGTTTGACAGAAGCGTCATCTAGAGTAGTATGTAATTTGTATCTTTTCTTATTATTATTTTTCTCGGTATTGTAATGGTGCCACCTTAGAGTAGGTTTCATGGACTGTTATTTGTATCTAGGTTTGGTGAATAAGCGGCTTAGTTTTTTGTTAAAAATTATGCGCTAGATAGAATATAATGGTCATTTGACTCGTGTTTGTTTTAGTGTTTTTTATTTTCCTTATTTGATACTTGTGGCGTACTTATCAGACTTGATTGGCAATCTCTCCTTATTCTGTTTTGTGGGACGAACTAAGGAAATATTGCTCCCAGCCGTCTTCCAATGTAGCGCTTTATTAAAAGATACCTACTTTTTATGGCTTTTTAGAGACCGTTACTTACAGAGTACGTATCGTAATACGTAAGTCATTATTTACTGCGTTCATTTTCGGTTCCAGCTTTGTGATTACAAGTAATGGTTAACTTTTGATGTAAATTTCCTTGTCAAAGTTTGAGCTCAGTCATATGTGGCCCTCTGCTATTTTGCGAAGTTATTTGAAAGTTGCACGATGGAACCTTGCTAGCATAAAATATAGATAAACGCTCCTGGTGTCTATGCGAAATAATATTCGACATTCTGTTCAGTAGATTTCGCTACCTTCCAAACGTCTTTCGCCTGAACATTTTTTATCAATAATGTATCACGAATTGGCGTTTTTCGTCGTATTACACCTCAGTGTGTTACAGCATATTTCAATATTGACTTAAAACTTGATCAAGATTATGATACTCCAATAGCTGTAAATTCATTTGAACAGAGCTATGTGGTACTCAAGTTCGAATTCATGTTCAATATTTTAGCAAGTTTTAGCTCTGTATACATTTGCATGCTATCTCAAATGTATAAATAGGACACCTCAAGATGAGTTAACCAGGATAGGGTGACGAGCTCCGTAGATTAGAAAAGAAACGACAAAATAGTTTCTCAGGAAGAGGGATTTAGCAAACAGCTAATGGTTAATATTGGACTTGATCACACTTATAAAAAAGCATTCAGCTGGCAATGTGTTCCAGAGTTTGAATGTTTGAGGAAAGAAACCACTTGAGAAGACATGCCCTTTCGTTAAAATATTTTGAGTGTTGAACAAGATAATGGATGACCATAAACATATTTGTAGAACAAGGATGGTAAGGAAGCAGCAACACACTAATGAGACTACGAGTCAAATGCAAATGCTATGCTAAAGAATTTTTTTCACGCGATCAATTAAATTGAGGTAACTGGCTGAAGCTTCAGTTAAACGTGACAAACGCATTTAACTCAGGGTCGTTTAGTACATGAAACAGGATAATATCGTCATGAAGTTGCGTACACCGAGAAGAAAACCAATTTGCCTTATCGCCAATTTTGCAATTCAATTTTTCCTAGATGAGTTATTAGTGAAAGTAATCCTGAGATGGAGGTAGTCTTTTCCAGGTAAATCACTCCCATTCATTAGCACAAAATAGTTTTTGAGAGTGATAAATAGATGGCAAATCTGTTTTGGATGCATGCAAGCCATTTGCCCCCAAGCAGCAGACTGAAGGCCATTCTGGAGTTAAGGTGCTAATTTAATCTTTTGTAAGGTGGTAGCATGGATGCTGAGAGACGTTTATCAATTCTAAATACCAAGTCTTGGTTTATGGGAAGATCTACACTGATTTGTAGCAATGGTAAAAAGATGATCGTCTTGTATTTATTTGCTTCATTAGTTTTGTTTGTTTATTTTTAGACCGTCCTGCCTCCCCCACACCGTAGGTATTTGAAACTTGGTTTACTCTAATTGAAAATGCTAGAAACCTAAAAGGTGTTGAGTCATATAGAAGTATTGTGGAGTAATGAGCATTACCAAAAGGTAGACCGATTTACCCAATGATGGCCTTCCTTAGAAGAAATAAGTCTCAACATCACACTTCGTTTACATACCACAACAATGTCTGATCTGTTGAATTTTGAATTAATTTCTCAAATTACGTAGACATAAAAGTACTTCTGTGAAACAGGTTGATGCTTGATATATACTATCAAAATGACAATGTCTGGGTATCCATAGTTTGAAGCAAGTTTCAAAAGAGCATTATATTTGCACAAGAGCACAGTTTTCGGATACTATGTTCTCCTGTCTTGGGAGCGTTTTTCCCTACCTATGCAAAAGAGGAACCAGTGTCAGTCATTTTGGGAAGGAAACTAACAAAGAATGGGAAGACTAACAAATGGGGAGAGAGATTGCATTTTCCACTCACATTTGCCATGGATACAATCTTCAGGGTAGTGTTAGGTTAAGCATTTGTGAGTTTGCGAATTCTCTTGATTATTGCTGATCATTGTCGGTGTCTTCATAATTTCTATTTTAGCCATAGACAGGAGGAGCAATCGTAGAAGTTTTAAAGATGACATTAATATTTAGTTTTGCATGGAAAGAAATATAACGTAATGACATTTTCTGGCCGAAAAGTGTTAAAAAGAATAAGAAATTAAGGACAGTTTTCATAGAACTATTTAACCTGCACCTCTTGCAGTATCTCGAGTACAAACATCTGATGTTAGGCTTAGGGATCTCACGACAAAGGTGTTTGCTTGCTCTTAATGTATTATTCTGAAGTTGCAATCCTGGTGAAAGAGAAGGTCAGAAAGTGGATTTTAATATTTGATTCGGAAATTCTGCTTTCTTTAACATATCTCTATTAGGGAACTTTAAAAAAACATTTGAAAATTACTCTCAATGGAATGTACGGCTTCCATCGCTGTTTTAGCATACTTTAGCGAATTTGATTAAAATTAATAACTGCTATAGGATACATAGGTCACAAGCTTTAACTGGGATTTTGAACAAGTTTAGTACAGTTTTCACCAAAATCGAAAGAGTACTTCAGGACTGCCCAGTTCAATAAAACAGACAAACTCAGCTATGACAAATGAAACTGAAAATAAAGGACATTCATCTCATAATAAAATCCATTGGCACCATTGGCAGGACAAATCTTTTAATGTTATTGCATGTTGAACATTAAGTTCTTGACAAGCTTGAATATTTTACATTTGTAATCAAACGCTAAATGTCTCCCTTATTGCAACAGACTTACACAAAGACTAATAGTTTTACTGTACCTATTGTTGTCTTGATATCAATTGGTGAGAAAAGCATCAAGAATCTCGTCGCGGAAAATTCTCCCGCACTCCCCAACTTTCCCGTTCTACACTCGCTACTCGTTATGGTTATTGAGTTATAAAGCCACTTTTTTGCCTGAGCCTCAATTTTCTTAACTTTTCCCGAAATTGAGGCTGAGATTTTCTTACGATTTTCTTAAATTTTGTTGGAATAAACTGGCTGAAACAGGTTATCCTGTCTTTGTTGGACCTCCATGTACACGGCACTATTGATGTGACACTAATGCGATATCGTTCGGTTTCGATATAGCAAGTTTGATATTTGTTATCCATAATTGTCAGAGAAAAGTCTTAATCTTTGTAAACGAGCTTGCAAAAAATGAGCTAATATCAATTTCTGGCACATACAAAAGATGAACTGCGTAACTTAAGCCTTGTGATTTTCTTAACATTTTCTTAAGATTTTGCCTTTTTGAGCCTCATTTTGTTATAAACTTTTTTCTTATAAAGAACTTGTATACTGCATTTGCAAAAACAATGACATAAAAAGCATGCCAGTTTATGACAACAAGGTGTATTGAGCATATGTCGTCTTGATTACCTTAATAGTCTAACAAGAGCAATATTACCCTGTCAGTGAGGTCACTGGGATATTTTTGGCACGTATACTTTCGTTTCTTGCTTTACCAATGGAGCACAAGTTTACCAATCATAAGACTCTAATTTAACCATTATTCGGCTTTTGATTTCTTGCAAATTGTTTACAAAAATAATACGTTCTTGCATCTCAGGATGACATTTATATACAGAAGAAAATTATTGAACATTTTGCCTTACGACACTTCATTTATAATCAATTCCACCATAGCTCTCTTTTATTTACAACAATGGCTAATATCCACAAGAGATGTCATGTCAGTCTTGTAATTTCTATCATTAGAATAATTTTAAATCTTCTTGGTGGTATAAGACTTTTGTTTGATGAATTTTGATGTATGACCCTAATCACTTACGGCAGAAATCCCGTAACGGACAATGTTCAATTTGCTGCAAAAGGTAGGGACAAAAACCGGAAAGGATAGTACCGTTTATCAATTAAAACAGTTTTCGCGAGAATTAGAGCTAGAGGCTCAATCTATTCCTTGAAATCAATAAGACAGATCTTTATGGTAACAGAATTATCCTTCACCAAATGCCTATTTAAAAACATGAAGTAACGGCTTATAGATATGTTTTCTCTGCTCATGTCCTTACGAATATGATTTTTGAATTTCATTTTGGGCTGATAATAGAAACGATAGCTTACATTTTCCTTTTGTAATTTGGTTATTAGAGGGAGCAAGAGCAGTGAAATTAAATTTTCTGTCGCAGTCGTAAAACGGTACACGAAGATGCTTTTCAACTCAAGAATTTGTAATTGCTAGTAAATGTACGTGCTGCACTCGCCAAGCATTGTCTTAATCCCACCAAGAATGGATTCACGAACAACCCAGAGGCCCTTAGACAGAATATCACTACCTGTAGCTGTGTTAGTTTTTAAAGAGCTGGTATTTCTCGTGTTGTTAGTCCAAATCTCCATCATTCACACAGTCGGCCGATTTCTCTCTCTCTCTCAACAAAGATATCAGTCGTAAGTACTAGGTTTTCGGAGACTTGTATGATAATGGCTATCCAAACTGTTTGTTCCAATGCCGTTTCCTGACAGTTTAATTTCGTCTCTAAGAAGATTAGTATTTTAATCATGTGCAAGAGAAATTCTAGTATATGTCTTACTTTGTCTCTCGTTTTTGTATCTGCGTCACTCATCATAGGTCGAGATAAGATCAGCAATATTTATTAAGCTTAGTAATGTAGCATAAAGATAAACATATTACCCTTGGCAAAGTCTGCAGTGATATTAGTCAACTACCATGCCATACCATACCATGCCATACAAGAACTATAAAGTAGGTAAGTTCCAGTTGACGGAAATCCTTTGACTTGAAAAACTAACTTTTGCAAAACGCACCGAAATGCATCAAGTTTAAACTATGATTTTATTATCACTGTTGCTAGCAATACTTTGTTTCTTGTTGCTAGTGACACATTGGCAATGAAATAATGATACGAAATTATGTTTGAAATTATGCTAATGACAAGTTTCTCAATAATAACAAACAAAACTGAAGTTAACTATAGCTATACTATTTCATATCAATCTACCACATAACACGGATAGGTCTCAATATGAAAATTATCTTAATCGAATCCAAATAACCCGATTCTTTTAAAATTGAGTCTTTAAGTATTAGGTATATCTGATATAGAATATGTAAAGGAACTATAACAGAGGCGTTGTGGGCTTCCTGGTTTAAGGGGAAAAAGTTCCGACAAACCTTTTGGAGTCACGTTTGATTATAGAAGCGGCATATGCTAGTGAAGGTGTAGAAAGGTGGAGCAAAAACGATGATTTAAACTGAATTAGTATTTTAACTATACATAGGTCATTTTCACAAAGAACTAAATCCACAGCGTATAGTGTATCAAAAAAGGGAATCGAGAGTTCTTTAAAGTGATCTTATGATACTACTATTTCATCCTAGCAATTTACATTTATCCATTTTTTTCCAAGGTAGTGCTTGCAAATATGTCTATTGTATTTTGGTAGTCAACTTTTGGAATCAAATTCTTTTAAGCGTGCAACAAGATCAAGGATCTGTGCCTACATAATTTCACCGTGGAATGTAACCTTTTTACTAGCTTTAGCTTTAAATATATTTGCTTATGCATTGTAGATATGCACATTAGAAATAAGTTTGGATAAGCTGTCTGTAGGTATAATTTCTTTGATGCTTTTATATCCACAAAGACGCTTTCTTGGTCTAAGGCTAGCTTTGATGTAGATGAGGTTTTAGTTAGTGAGAACTCCTTCAGACTAAGATAAGTTTGAATGAACAAACATTCTTCATGCTTGAGCTTTCGTACATCAAGGTTTTAGTATTGCCTTGTCACATTTGTAAAAGACGTTCCTGGTAAATCCTTCTCAGCATCAAAGATCTCCCGATTAAGCAATGTAAATCTGCAAGAATTCACTAATACATCGAAATACACTCATCTATATACAAGGCCACTGTGTCAACAGCACCACGAAAAGTTTCCCATTTATACTTCTCCACTGCAATAAAATGATCAGCATGGTCAAAAGCTTTCATCTGGCATTCTCTGCTCGTACACTGCCTTTTATCAAGAAAATATTTCTCTGCTAGCTCCTTTTTTATGCATAACTGTTTTGCAACTTCCAAAGGCTGACTAAAACTGTCGTGAAGTAGTTAACTTTGCCTGAGCTGTGTGACTCAGTCGAACAGGCGTAAGAAGATCGACTCTTTTATACTACAAATAAGATTTTGCTTGATCTGTAATTAACATTTGTTATTTTGTATTTTTACTTGTACATACCCTTTTCTGATTGAGAAAAGTACTGTACAGTTCCTTTAGAATGCAAACAACAGTATTGCCCCAATAGATGAACAACAAGTCTCCATAATATGTGGTTGCAAACTCTATCAAATGGCCAAATGTAAAGGCATTGTGGATATTCTCTTTAAAACAGCACTTTCACTCCTTTGTCCTCCCTTTCCAGCACAGATGCTCCATTCTGAGGTTGTCCTACTACAATGCTCAAACTTATATTTCCTTTTTCTAAATTTATCTTTGGCATTTTCACAATTCTATATGCTAAAGTAACTTGTAGCCTTTGGACTGAAATTAGCCACCCACTTTGACAGTATACAATGGCAAGTACAGCTAGTATATTGCTATATATTTAAGTGCATTATTTCAAAGTTTTTGCATCTCTTAATTTTTCATGGGTAAATCAAAGTACTTTTTACCGTTTTTAAGATTGTTTTAAATTTCGAATATCATATGCCCTTTTTGTTAACATTTAGCTCTCACAAGGCAAAATTTAGGTACAAAAAAGTTTCTATAGCCATAGCTTAGCTTTCAAGTCAAAATATGATTTGAGATCCAAGTGCCATACATGCTATCCATTGAATAAACGTAATGTGGCTCTGCCATCTCAACGTGAATGAGTTACATGTATCTCAAGAAAAGAAAACTATTTAGAAAAGAACCTTGTGCAAAACATCAGAAACTAAAGAGTGTTTCCGAAAGATTTCAGGGTTCAAAGGCTCATAAGAACATGGGATACTTAAAATTGTAAAGCTGGTTATGGTCGTCCTGGAAGACGTGGCAACCCATATCTACAGATCTTACGACAGTTTCTTTGTTTGGTTACCTAGTCTACTAATCAAAGCGATAGTATCGCAATTTTGTGGTTTTTAGCTATAGTTGTTTATGTAGAACTGCAAATTTGAATAGCATAAGAAGAGCGTGTGACACAGATAGAATGAAGTAGAAAGTCAGATGGAATTCCTTTAAAAGGACGAAAAGGACAAATATGGTGGAAATTTCCGACAAATCCTACAAATCTCTCAACAGGCGGGGCCGCTGTCCCCTCACCACGATGACGCCTCTGAACTATAATGTTAAGAGCAATGTAAAGAAAATATTGCAACGTAACAATTTATAAATGTATAAGCTATGAAAATTGACAAAACAATTGTGCTCTTCATTTTTAAACACATCACTCGGCCAGGGGAGGCGCTGGGGGGTGTCGAAGTAACCGTTGATTGCCTTTTTTTCAAGAGACTAAATTCTATTTTTTTAATATAACATCTTTGAAATACAGAAATTGTCAAACACGGATACTTTTATGATGTAGCCAGTATTCAGAGTTTAAAATACCTTTAAATTCAACATGATGTTGAGTTGAGAAGACACTTTAACCTTTCTAGCCACCAATTCACCCAGCCTTTTCTTACTGTTTTGTTTAGGGTTTTAGGGTTTCAGCAACAAGAAACCTATGGAATGAGCAAACTTTGTGCATTGCTTTTACCCTAATACTTTCTTTAAGAACATTTTCTTTTATTAAGTAACAATTTTCTGTCAATAATTTCGCTATTTAACTTCTTTTATTCCATTCTTTTCAATTTTTTTAATATAATTTTTTCTTTGCAAAAAGTAGGATGCCACTGCCCCCATCCCCAACTTTGGGGTCGCTCTTGTGTTATAACGATATAGACGCTTGTCTTTTAACTTAAGCTAAATAAGTAATGGTGTTCTTCATTCCATCAATCAATAAATAGTCCAAACCGAGAAACAATTCAAAATTCATTTTATACTTTGATGTTGCAAAAGTAAATCAATCTAAAGTTTCTAGGGTATCAGGGGCATAGTGAATGGGGCGGCAGGTGACCCCTTGGCGTACACATGGTCGGATATGTCGTAAGATGTAAAACTTAGTCGTAAATAATTTAATTTATTGATACTACGTAGGTTTTAGTAAGTCCTGTCCAAAAGGCTAAAGGTTTTGTACATTTATAGGGAAACCGGCTTTTCAGCCTCTTTTTACTGATTTTCTTGCAAATTCCGTCGGAAATGTCGTTTTTTAGAAAAGTTTCATTTGATATCTGAGAGGAAACCTTACATCCATCAGAGCCGAAGTGTAATGATATGACTATTGGACATAGGACATAGGACATAGGACATAGGACATAGGGCAAGAGTTAGCTTTCAGAGGACACAAGAATGATCTTGTTTCTCACAAATTAATACTCCTTGTAACAATGCCTTAATTTTATTCAAAAGTAAAATTCTCTTGAGAAAAGCTCATGAAATGCATAAGCAAGGCAAGATATTTACAATAACCCACTTCTTAGACATATTAACAAATTTACGCTAATCTCAGCATGAAAACATTCACTTAGTAAAACACATTACGCATGCAATGTCACTATTTGTACGCAGATATGAAATAACAATTTCCTCTATATAAGCTACCATTTACAAACTAAGGCAATAGTTCAACCTAAAATCATCCTGTAACAACAAAATACTTTTGAGTAGAGTTCAAAAAGTTTCTAAGAGTCTTTAGAAACTATTTAGATTTGTGAAGGATTCTTAAATATCCTAGAACTTACACTACAATTGTTGATAACACAAAAGGAAAATTTCTTTGCTCTGTTTCACTCGATCTGAAAATACTCTTTAGAAAAACACGTCAAGAAAATTGACAACCAAAACCTCAAAGAAAATTGAAAAGGAAACTCAGACAAACACCGAAATTGAAAGGGAAAAAGAAAGTAAATTGTTTACAAGAGCAATTTTATAACATCCCTTTAGCTGGGAGTCTAAGAGTAGGACCATGAGTTCCATGAGCAAGGAATTAATTCAATTGTAATGAATGGAGGAAAGAAAGTATTAGTGTTTGAGGTGGATAGGTTGATACCTACTTTCATCTGAACTTGCAGATCACATACTGCAAAGAACTGAAGCATACTTATATTTAAAGGGATTAAGAAAATCTAGATCCTGTTACTAAGGTTATTAACAGCTTATCTGAACATATCTTTCAAGAGCTGATAAACATAAACAGTTCTTACT
>JANTCA010061267.1:0-16610 GCA_024741275.1 Chironex yamaguchii
ATTCATTTATTTATTTATTTGTTTATTATTTATTTATTTATTTATTTATTTATTTGTTTATTTATTCATTCATTCATTCATTCATTGATTCATTGATCGATCGATCGATTTCTTCTCAAAATGCTACCCCAAAATTTTTTTCACTTTTGTTCATTTGTTCAGTCGATTACTCAGACTCATGTCTAACCTGCCTTAAGCATAATTTAGACTATTTGTTGTCATTAGCAAGCATTTGTCAACAAGCATTTACTTTTACAATGTTCTAAACATCCATTTTATATCACTCCATTTAGCAGCACTGTACAATTGTTCTAAATGTCTTACAAGGCCCATGATTTGCGTTCTATTATATGGTCTACTTACTCCACTATGCCACACAAAATTTTCTGTTACTCTGCAAGGTAAACAGGAATTTTTAAATTGATTTTAGAGCAAATAATGAGCTGGATGATGCTGAACCCCAATTGGATATTAATGTTATGTCAGGTAAGTTAGTAGCACGTATTCATAGAAAATGATAAGTTGTTCATGTATGTCTCTAAATTCAAGTCTAGGGAACACTTCTCGTGGACTGTATGAAAGTGACACATTTATAGTTAAATTTTAAATTGCTATGGATTTCTGCAGCCATGTGGGTAAATAAAGTTCAAATACGTCATGGTGTTTGTACGTTCACAGCCTATAGGTTTTTGGCATTTTGGCCCTGAAGCGGTTAAATCTGCGCTCTATTTTTTATTATGAACACCCGCTTTAACATTCGTAACTTTAGAACAGTGTAGTCGGTTAACAATTTTGCACATTCTTTGACTTTACTTAAGATTGCTTTTTACCCAAGATTTTTGTGTTAGACTTTCCCTCGCCCAAGTGAGTGTTTGGTAATGATGGTCTCGTTTTGCAGAAACTGAAGTCACCGTTGTCTTGTCTCTTAGAAAGTAGTGATGACCACTAACTGTTTCTGAATGAATAACTATCCTCATCAGAGTTTTGAGATGAGAAACATGTGGCACAAAATGTTTCCGGAGACTGTACGCAGGTAGCAAGAGAAAAGCTTCATGTTATCAGCCCCTGTACATTTCTTAATTCCACTTTATTCAACTGAAATGTATCGAGTTATACTGTCTCCATACGCATATTCAAAAACGCTCTAAAATGAATCAGAGTTCACCCTGTTATGCAATAATAGCCAAACAGTTTCTGAATTTGATGTCATATCTGGATACAGAAAAATGTGACTCGATTCTTGTGACCTGAGTGCTTTGTTCGATTATTATAGTGAAATAACTGCTGTGGCTATGGTCTTAAAGCGATGTAGATTGTTAATGTTTTAGTGTCATATACGAGATGGTACAAATAGTGGAACCCCTTTATTTGCAATGCCATTGCATCTGTCTAGTAATTCATATTGTATGTTGTATGCATCGTTTATAGTGGTTATTCCATTGCGTAATACCCAGTAAATAACCTTGGTGTCCAAAGATATGTACTGTAAACGAAGGACTGTAAACTGAAGCCATATGTCATCAGCACGTTTCACCTTCACCTAAAGATATATTTTTTGCCGCAGTGTGTTTTTTAACCTTGTGCTTTGTTCTTTATTTTAAGGACGCAGTTCGTATGAAGAATCTGATGCCTTCTTACAGTACAATGTTTCAAGTTTGCTTCCAAAGGCAAAGCGATCTGTCGTAAGTAATATATGTGCAGTGTCCATGATGTCAGTAGGACATCTCGGTGTAATTTCATCTATCGATCTGATAACTGCTAGCTCAAGCGTATGTTATGCTGTTATGCCGGTCATCATTGTTCAACATCGAAGTTGGAAAATCTTGAGCATATGGGCCTATTTTGTCTCTACATAGTTGGTTGACGATATTTATCATTGCGTAGTGCTCTAAAGAGGCCTCCTGCACATTATGTTACTAATCAATTACGTTCTTGCTTACTGTGTCAAGCATACCTTGTTTTGCCTTGTTGTATAATGGAGGAAATACCTGGTATGGGTCCATAGCTAGTACCGTCGATCGAAGCGTACCCGGGATAAATTCCCGAGGCTTGGGCTGCAACAATGGCCCGCGAAACGTCTTGCTAATGCTACAAACTAGGAGCCTCATTTTTGAAATCTTTGAAAGACTTGTTTCTTCGCTAGGTTTTTTCTGTTATTTAGCGTTTGATTTCAATTTTTATCAGCCTTGTACCTTTTTAAGTCTTTTTGAAGCTTTATATTGATATTGACTATGCACATGCTTATGCGTAATTTCAATAGCTGCAAAGATTTGACCTTGATTCTGAAGATTTGACCTTGATTCCGTCTAGCTCTTAAAATTTTGAAAACAACAAGGGCTCGTGTTGTTTACAGCTCCAGGACCCGAGCTGGCTCTCGACAGGCCCTTTCCGTAGAGCTGTGATTTAGTCTGACGTTTCCGTAAAATGTCCTATTAGCCTAAAATTTCTATGCTTAACTTTCGCCAAAGACGTCATGAACATTGCATGGTATATACTTGTCAAAGCACCCATGTTTATCGTTCTTTTGTGTAAAATAGCTTGTAGCAAAAAACATACTTAGGAGAAAGTACCGCATTTTCTCGCATGAATAGCATTCGTTTGAAGAAGTGTTCTTTCAAGAAAGTACGGCACATTTTGTTAGGATAGCTGAATATGAAAGTGTACGTGTATTTTGATGAAGCTGTTAATATCCAGCATCAGCAGAAAATTTTGTCTGCTGAAGGGCATTGGAGTCGGAGTCGTGGAGTCGGGGGATTTCAGGTGTAGTTGAAGTGGACTTATGTTAAGTCAAAAGGGTCGGGATCGGAGTCGAATTTGGATTTTAAACATGGAGTGGAGTCGTAAGTCGTAGTCTGACTGACCCGACTCCGAGGCCCTGCTCTGTTGATACTGCAAAACAATCGTTGTCTGTTGTTTGTCATTTTTGATGTCGGAATTGATGCAGTTTATAATTTTATGTGTATAATTACTCGTGGTGTATTTGTGTGTAAATTTAGTTTCATTAATTCAAGAACTTAGACTTAGTCAATATTATTTGTCATAGCGGCATCGTGCCTCAGTCAAAAAGTATTCCTTGGCAGCACTTGGTGAAGGGGATGATGAACTTCAAGAGAGATATCGAAAAGTGTATGTATATTTGTAGCTTTCTTTGCAGGTGTGCTTCAACCTGTTACTAGTGACGGTATGCATGGTCAGCCTCTTCGATCTTAATGAGACACCCACTACCACGGACACACACTACCAGACACACACATTACCAGAGATACACAATACTAGAGACACACACTACCAGAGACACACAGGGACACACACTAACAGGGACACACACTACCTGGGACACACACACTACCAGACACACACACTACCAGACACACACACTACCAGACACACTCAATACTAGAGACACAAACTACCAGACGCACTCACTACCAGAGACACACACTACCAGAGACAATCAGTAATAGAGACACACACTAACAGACACACAAACTACCAGAGATACACAATACTAGAGACACACACTACCAGAGACACACACTACCAGAGATACACAATACTAGAGACACACACTACCAGAGACACACAGGGACACACTACCAGGGACACACACTACCTGGGACACACACACTACCAGACACACACACTACCAGACACACACACTACCAGACACACAAACTACCAGACGCACTCACTACCAGAGACACACACTACCAGAGACAAGACAATCAGTAATAGAGACACACACTAACAGAGACACAAACTACCAGAGACACTCACTACCAGAGACACTCAATATTAGAGACACACACTACCAGAGACACACAGGGACACACACTACCAGAGACAATCAGTAATAGAGATGCACACTAACAGAGACACAAACTACCAGAGATACTCACTACCAGAGACACTCAATACTAGAGACACACACTACCAGAGACACTTGCTACCAGAGACACTCAATGCTAGAGACACACACTACCAGAGACACTTACTACCAGAGACACTCAATACTAGAGACACGGACTACCAGAAACACTCACTACCAGAAACACTCACTGCCAGAGACACACGTACCTATATCTCTTATTCTTGTTTACATTGTAGAAACTCAGAAATGTGTTCGAATATGTATGACAGTGATTGTAATAGATGGATGTTTAAGTATGAGGGGATTTCAGCATATGAAGTAGAAGGGAGACTAGAAACTTGTGAAGGTTGCATGGTAAACATTTGAAGTTATGTCTTGAGAAATGCCATGATTTTTTCACCATAGCTTACTTAGGATATTGATCTATGAAAGTTATACTGAAATCTAGGATTTTGGTCTGGCGGTGGATAATCATTTTTGTGACATTTTGTCACGATAATTTGAGGGGGGTAGGGGTCTCTACATATTACCTAACAAAAAAATGGCAGCAAAATAAACTGAAACAAGAATTTGTTAAAACATGTGAAATTTATTTCCCATAATCCTCGCTTCCCTCGCTATTGTGGTTTTAATTCTACATCGAAGTTTCGAAAAATTATTTCGAACTGAGGATATGTAAATCGGGGATGCAATTTCTCATTGCTTTCGCTATTAGACAAAATAATGAAAGTTGTATATCATAATTGTTAGAAAATTTTGTTCATCTGGAGCTAAGCTTGTCCATTTTCCTTAAATGTTTCTTAATTTCTACCGGATTTGAACTTCATGTTTCTTATATAAATGTTTTCACTGTTTACTGAAATATATAACAGTCCACCCTAATTACTATCCCTCCGATTTATAGTGGGTTTTTTTATATCTGCAGGAAAAGAAATGCATTGGCTCATATGGCACCAGCTGTTAGTAATCACAGACATCGCAATAAGCACAGGCGCCATCCCAAGCGAGGATCAAGTAAAAAACCTGTTGTTGATACTTTACCAGAAGTTGCAGAGGATGAGTTGGATGGAAGCAATTTAAATGGCTTAAAAGATGAGAACAGTGATGATGGAGAAGGCATCATTTTTTCAGCCAAACGGAAGAAGTCAGAAATAGGGAAATATGATGATTTTATTGTGGGAATTCCATTAACAGATTTTACAGTTTTGGGGAATGGTTTTGATGACAAGCCAAGAAAGGATTCTGGCGCTGATGTGTATTTCATGCGACATGACAATAATTACTGCGCGGGGGCATCCTCCATTGATGCCTCCCCTGAGAAAGACTTTGGCCTTTCTGACAACCAAGGAGAAGCCACAGACAGCATCTTGGTGAATGCTGGCCTGTCTGAAGCTCCAGCTCATGACGAAACAGATATAAGCATCACCGTGCAGTCTGATCCTCTGGATAGCACATGATCTGGCCCCAATCATCTGCCATTTATTCTTGTTTAAAGTAAACACAAAACCTCTGCTTTACTCATGGTCAACGTGGATGTGTTTCTCGGTTTGACGTTTTTTGAATGTGGTAGGTTTTTGGAATCATAGTGAAAGGTTACATAAACTTATATGCTTTTAATTAGTTGCCATGTTTCTTGAACTGGCCATTTTCAGCACGGTATTGGAGGACTTTTCTAGAGTGCGCACTTAATCAATGCTCATAACAGGCAAAGAAATTTACAGAAGGGTATGTATGGAATTTACATTGCAGCGACGTTTCCCCAGACAATATTGTTTTCCAGGTAGCTCATTATGTGTGTGAGTCTGGTAACAGTTTTATGTACTTTGATGTTTCGTTGGCTCCTTTTAAATGCTTGATTATGTTGATTATGAATGTCGAGAATTAAGAAATAGCGCAAAAGGTAGCAACGCAAAGCTCATGCAGTAACAGATTCATGAAGCTAAGTCAATATCATTTTCCACCCTTGCAGTTCATCAGTTCTGAATTTGATGGCGGGTGAAAGCAAAACAAATTTTTTTGTAGTAGCAAAACTCTTGCTGTCTGTGTATTGAGAACCCCGCATGGCAATTCCACTCCAAATGTTCATGTTAGAGGTAGACAGAGTTGTAAATTTTTGCTAAAGGGTTTTAGTTTGCAAGCGCAAGAACTGAGAACGAAATTTTAAGCCCAGTTTACTGCAATCTTAGCAAATATAGTAATCCACAATGCTTGGTTTGAGCTGAGTTATCACGAAAGGGACCAACTTGAGCCAGTCAAAATACTAACGTGCTGTAAATATTTGGAAAACAATACGTTTAAAACCTTTTTAGTTCCTTTGTTACTAACACACACAAAACACAGACTAACAGACAAATAGGCAGACAGACGCAAGCCAAATCTTATCACAACTCTGTTCGGATTAGCTCAAGTTAACGTGGATTTAATCTTTTGCTTTCACGCCGAGGGTATCATATCATATGAATACAAATTGGTTAACTGTATATAGCAAAGAGATTTATGAACTATGTTTGGCATACAATTGCATCATACGTAATTGAGGTAAGTGTAGAGGCAGACAAATGTAAGTAGAGGTACTTCCTTCGAAGGGTAACGTGACGACTTTGACTGAGAATTTTGAGTATAGATCAAATACCCTGCTATCTTGCCACGTGCTTATATAACTTGTGAATATGACTATTTGTTAGTAATGTGTAGATTGTCAGAAATCTGTAACTGGTTAATAATTTCCTTTTGAGCATTCAAATTCTGTTGATTTGCTTACATTTGTGACATCAATGCCATACTCATTTGATTAATGTGCAATAAATCCAATACACATAATTTTGGTTAGGTTTGTTTAATGTCGAGCATTAATTGTTTAAAACGTTAAAATTTTCGTCGTTGTCAGGAATTGAGGGTGGGAAGTTTTAAAGTTGTGTAAAATTGACAGATATGTTAAGGAGGTTTGTTACTGTACTTCTCTGCCCAGTGTATTGGATTGAAGGTAATTGTTATAAACTTGTCATAAAGAAACCTGTATTAAGTGTCTCAAGCCATGTCTGTTTTGAGTGGTAAAGTTTGATGTCATGAAAAATGTCTTTAGTAATTTAGTAATTGTGATCATGGATTTTGAAAGAACTGCAAAAAATTGACTCTGACATTTGTCAGATGTCATTTCAATTTGACGAAAATTGCGTGAGATATGGCAGTTGGAAGATTTAAGGTTTCCTATAGAGCCATTGTGTTATTGGCTTCGTTCATGCAATCATGAACAAGGTTTAAAATACAGTGCTTTGATAGGGAATGAACTGACTATCAGTTTGTCATATCTCTGATAATTTTTGAAAGATTTGTGTAAAATTTTACATTTGGGGTTTTTTTATGGTATACTTTGCTTGTGAAATACGTGCTTCAAATTCAGAAACTCCAAACTTAGTTTTTATGACATCATTACTTTAGTATTCAATTGTTGTCTACAACATACACATTCATTTGAAGACTTTTACACAAATATTTTATGACACTACTGGATGGATTTACCATAAGGCTGTTGTAAGAGATGAAATTAATGATACGATTGAAATATCCATTTTATAATGATATCAGTTCATTTATCGTGCTTTATGGTGTGTTGTCTTGACACTGTCTTGGACTATGTGTTTAGTATTTAATTTTGGTGCATTTGTCGTTCCCATACCTCTGAGTGTTAATTGTAACTAATAAGAAAATCCTAACTAGCAATTGTTTTAGTATTGTTTTGGGATGGAGTATCCACTGGCGTATGAATCTTTCTTGATAATATGGTCCATTAAAGCCCTTCTTGCTCTTGCATCATTTCACTTCCAGGGATACAGCCAAGCGAGTTACGCTTTTTGGCGTTAACAGGGACCGCGGAGGGGTCTAAAAGTGAGGGGCTAAAATCGAGCGAACCACCTAAGTGGCTATTTTGACTCTATTATTGACGTCACGATAACAAAAAAGTAATCCCTGCAGCACATTACTAGGGCTCAATGCAGATGCCGCCTTTGAATCCCGGAAAAACTAATGTATCAGCGAATTCTTTTCAACTCTTTCAAGTATTTTTTATTTTTGCAAAAAGTGGGGGGCTATAGCCCCCCAGCCCCCCTGTTCCGAGGTGCCGGGTTAATTAACTAAACTATTGGACTTAAGCGAAGCTTATCAGGTGTTTAAATCGCCGGCTGCCGAGAATTCCTGAATTGGAAAGTGTTGATGAGCTTTCGATGCAACTTAAAACTTGTATTACTGCAGCAGTTGATGAAACCGTGGGCAATGCAACTACGAAACATAAAGATTTAATATCTGAGGGAAGGTGTTAAAAAGGCGATCTGATGCTAGAAATGTGGGGCATTTTGTCGCGACAGGAGACGTTGCAAGTAAAGTAAAGCATAGTGTCAGGAGATATGAAAATTTGTATTGAATTATAAAAGCTAAGAAACTGGAATAAAAGACCTGGGTAGTACAAAAATACTTCCAGATAGAAAGTAGATGGGTAGTTGGGACTGCTGAAACAATCATGAATAGTAACGGGGAAACATTGAGTGAACATTTGTGAAATCTGCTCAGCACCTGAACTAGCCACGATTGGTCCACGATTGGTCCACGATTGGCCCACGATTGGTAGTGTCATCCGATATTTATCGTATTGACCTGTTAAGACTGAAATCTGTTCTGTGCGTAAAACATGGAAGTTTCCAGTTGTGCTTGGTTATTGCCCACTACCAGTTCCCAACAAAGAATGGTCTCTCAATAGAAATGCAAGAAGAGAACTGGAGCAGTTACGATCCTGATTCACCTGTCATGTGGACTGCATGATGTTAAACGCCCTATGTCGCTGCAAATACAATCCCATCGATTTAAACATGAAAAAAATGTGGTCCAATCCACTGAATGTAGCAACGTCCCTTTACTTTCAATAACCGTGAAATAGCGTGATGTAGATGGTGGTTACAAGAACAGAAAGTAAACAAAGCCCTGATGACATCAATGTCAACTGTGGCACAGGAAATGGGAGGCAGCAGTCTGTTGCGAGCCGCGCAGTCCCCACACTGAGATTTGGAAGCAGAAAAGGATACTGTACAAGTAAGAATTTAAAAGGGGCCACATGGATTGCAGCATCTACAGGGGTATTCGCTATCTTTGCCTGCTTTACAAACCACGAGAGGTTTGATAAAGATTAAGACCAGCCAGAAAAAGGAAAGTCAGGATATTGACCTGAAAGTGGTAGTGGTAGTCTTTCTGAATTTGGTGACGCCCTCTGTACATGGCCCACCTGGATTTTCGACAGCATTTTAACTTGATGCATAGGAAAAGCTTGCAGGGAATGAGTAAGGAACTTAACAGATGATACAACTGCTGGCAGAGCCTGACCTTCAGGCTAGCTGCTGAAGCTGATGAAGAAGGTTTGAAGTTTAGTACACTAAATTCCAAAGCTGTTGCCTGCTGTATCCCTGGAAATGCCTGGACCAATGTAGGGGTGTGGTCTGAAATGTTGAAAGCTGTTGATTCCTTGCTACACCTTAGTAGTCATGGTGGAATGAAAGATCAGATCACAAGCAGGATCTGTGACAGCTGCCTTTACTGGTCTAATAACAGATACATTTGAACATCTTCGAGATGCATTGCTTTGACAACGCATAGGATAAGGTCAAAAATAGGCAAGATAGAAAGAGGTGAGAGGTGGAGAGTGTGCTAGCATGGTAGGGGATCAAAGGCAATGGAAACGGTTGGGCCATCTACCTTCAAATGCTGAGACCAAAATTTATTTTATTTCAGTCTCTATTTCATGATGGAGACTGTTCAAGGGAGGTATCAGGGTGACAAATAAATGTTACATGAAAGCCATTATGAGAAAGTGCTAAAGCATCATTAAATGGAGACAGCTGCTTAAGCAAATTATGCAGGATCATACTCAATGGAACATTGTTGCTTGGAGGATGGCCAATACCCAAGTGTAAAATGACCCTATGATGATGATGAATTTTGATAATTATGATTATCAACTAATTAATTGATTGAGTGAATGGATCATTGGCTGATTGATAAATTTAAAGAGTAATTACTTGATGATGTACTGATTGATTGTTTAAATGAGTGAGTAAGTAGGTGACTTATTGTGTGATTGAAAGTGAAAGAATGACTCACTGATTTGATTTGAAAGTGGTGATGACTACAACTACAATGACCATGATCATTATAGAGAAGGGCATTCTTGAAACAATATCACACAAGAAAAGGCAAATGTTTTTGTTTATTTTAATGGTATATTTCTTTTTTAACACCTTACACTATTCAGTTATACTCCTCTGGGTCATACAATTCACTTAACAGCCTATACATGTATGAGGGCGAGTTACCACCTATATCAGATATGAAAAGGTTGACAAGGTCTGGTGGGATATAATCATACACAGGATTTGGTATAAGTACCTCAGAGAAGGGACCACTATCAGAATACTTAACAACATCATTTGGGGACAAAAAGCGATTTACACTGTCTTGGTCATATGAACACACAAACTGTGGTGACAGCTTAAAAAGTCCAGCACATACAATAAGTGGAACTGAGTGGTGCTTGGCTGCTAAAGCTACTGCATGAGAACCACTAAGTGCCTTCAAGCCACCATCTGCCATAACAGTGTGGGTGCCAATAATAACCTTGTTTACTCGTGCCATGATAGCAAAGACTGCAGAATCTGTTATCAATGTTGTATCAATGCCATCTTCTGCAAGGCTTTTAGCCAATTCTTGGCCTTGGTAAAAAGGTGCATTCTCAGCTACAATTACACTAAATTTTCTGTTCGCACTAGCAGCATTTTTTAAAAAACCTTCTACAGTGCGTGATCTACCAAATGTCATTATTACTTCATTAGAGTGAATATTCTCCAAGGCCTGGGCAGCAATGTTATCCTTGCATGTTTCCAGTTCACTTAACAATTCATTCACTGCATCAATAATGGATGATTTCAGTCCATGTGCTGGTTGTGAAAAGTCAATAGAGATTCTCCTCTCACTGAGTAACGAACTTTGTGCAGTCTCTCCTGTTTACAAAATGAAAAAAGAGGTCACGAAATAACCTGTTAAACAAAGTTAATCTGACCTGTGGTACCCACAAGACCTAACACTTAGTTTATGCAAACATCAGTCCTTCTTGTACCACAGATCTTCAGTACGATTGCTAGCAATATTATGCCAACATAAAACAATCAATAATAGTACAAACTGTACTTCAGTTATACTAAACAGGTTATGAGGCATCTTGCCTCAAAGACACATGATAGAGGTGTATCAATGTCTCTATTTCATACAAGTCACAAAGGTTTCCCTATGCAGGAGGAAAATGCCTAATCCAGGCCATACAATTTCAATAGACAAACCCTAAGAACTACATATTTACATTTCATAGTACAAAGATAGAGCTCAATAGAGCTCTCTTGTAGCGCTATGTTGTCTCTGTGTTTCAAGTCTGGTATTTAATTGATAAATATTGTACAATACCTTGTGACTAATCTAAATTCTTATTGCTTAGCAAATCTTTACTGAAAAATATACAATTATTCACCACATTACTAATTATACATTCAAAAGTAATAACAAAAATTATCGACCTTTTCTTGTAATAGAGATATGTTCATCCCTCACTATTTTCATGACCCTCCGCACCATATTTCCAATTGAAGTTTCTGATGGTTGAGCCTCCTTCAACTTATTACCTACATATTTGGTTGACTCCAGCAGCTCTTTAGCAGTGTTCCATCTTGTATTACCAACTAGCTTTCTTAAAAGTAGCACAGTTTTCACTGAGACATCTGAAGAAACTATAAAAGAACAGGGAATGAAACTTATTACCAGTTACAACGTCAAGTATACAGCCAAATTTTTAACAGTGGTTCCCCTCTCGTTTACTTTTACTTTCGTGGTGTTGTTTATCTCTGACGTCGTCATCATCATAAAACTCTCCTTTAGTTATCAGTTGCATTACAACTGCCAATGATATACCATAAAACACACCCACGTAATATTATGATCATGTTATCCATCACTATCGTCACCACCGGTCATCCATGCATCTTTAAGAACAGAGACCGCAAATTTATAGACTATATCGTCACAATATCAATTAGAATTCGACGACGTCTCGAGCGTGCAAGCTGAATTACTACACGTGCACACTTTTCACCAAAATATTAAACTGCGCGTGTAGCTGTCACGTTTTTCAATGTGGAATTGCATGAACCTAAACCTGGCCTGACTGACAATTACCTACTTACAATGATTCTATCTTTATAAGTTCGGTATAAAGATTACATCACAACACGACAATAACAGGTATGTTATGCACTACGATGAATTATAAGTTTACCAAGTCTATTCAACACTGCAAATTGTTTAAGTAGGCTTAGTGACAAAACCGTGTTCGAGGCCTTAAAGTAACACCTACGATCCTTTTTTCTCACAAGTTAAGGATCGCTTGTAAGCAGAAATTAGAGTACTTACTTTGAAGTTCATTTCTTTTTAAGTACGATACAAACTTATCAAGATGTTCCATGAACTCGTCATCGAGAGATGCTGGTGCCATTTTCGTGTCCAGGTTGTAAGAAGCGACAATGATATCCTGAATTAGGTCTTCCTGATTGCTCAGCGTAAATGCAACCAGATCAAAGCTGCATTTTTTCTTATCAATAAAGAATTATTAATGTACTAATGCAATATCACAAATTCAGGGACACAGTAATTTGATAATTCCTTCCTTAAAATTTAACCATAACAAAAGGCACAGTTTCCTGTGCTCGCCAAGTCTAAGCAAGGGAAACCATGTTTGATCTAGAAGCGAGGTTTCACCATTGAGAGGCAGGAGAAATATGGCAGAATGAAGTTGCCAAGTTATGTGGGTATGTGGGGGATCGTTATTTGATCTTTGCTCGAAGCAAACATCCTTGATCTTGAAAACAAATTGATGATGCAAATTTTAATTAACTGTGAGTATAGGATACAATATTACCAACGATAGTACCCAAGGAAAGCATGCATCCGAACAGGGCAGCTAACGAAGTTGAGGAATGGCGGATCAAGTGTTCATCTCTGGCATGACAAAAATGGACAAGATTTAGAGATCTGCTATTTGCACTTGTTATGCAAGTTGGAATATTTCGTTTTATCACGTTATGGTTTGTTTTAAATTGCTTCTGTTACTCTGAGATGTAAGATACCATAATTCAATTGTAAATTAGATTGTTTTGGTGTGTATACATTTTGACTGGAGAGGGACTTAGGGGAGCAATCAACTGTAAAATTCGTCGATGATAGAGATGGATAACTATAACTATAAGTCACTTGTTTGAATGACTGTTAGCGTTCGACAAACATAGCTTTCGTAAAATATGTAAAATTGTTAGATTAATTCTTTGATTGCTGGAGAATTGACTGATACCAAATTCCCACCTTCTCAGAAGATATAGGAATCCTCCTTATGATAGCCGCTTTACGGCACGGTACCCTGGTACCCATTGTGAGGAAGGCGGTAGCTACACGCGCTATATAATATTTTGGTTAAAACACTTTACCGCCTTCAATGTATTTTTGAAGTACACGACCAATTTCGGTAAGAATTACAGGAACACCGGGTGGGTTAAAACCAAACTTGACAGTGGAATCAAATATCTTGCTATGACTGAAGTGCTAGGCTGGATAATTCAATTTTTTAACACGTGCACTACTTTTGATTTTTTCAAACATTGTTTCAAGCAGAATTAGCAATTTAATGCAAGTTATATCTCACACACTGCAAAATTATGGACATTCTTGAGCTGGAGCTAATTAGCCTCTGATTTTGGGGAAGTAACAACTGTCAAATACATGCGTGTTAAAACCATATTAGTGTAAAACAATTTTACTGCATTCACAAGGCAAAGAAAACACTGCATGTTTGCACTTGGTCTTGGAGTGAGGCAGCTTGCATGCACAAGATATTTTCAAAAACTGTCATACTTCCCAGTATTGCCTAGTACTTAGAATTGAACCACCCTGATACTTTTTACACTATTGAATATAACACTAATTATCAGTTATCATATCACTACTAATTATAGCAGTAGTGTCCCAGTAGACTGATTCAAGCCATATTTAAGAAAGATGTCAAAGTTAATGATCAATTTTTGCCATCCTTCCACATTGTACCTATTTGTTTTTCAGTAAAATACATTTGAATAGCTTGGTGCTGTAATATATGAAGGGCTCAGAGTGGCAATGTTTTTTATGGCTTTGTGTTATGTTAACAATTTGTTTGTTGTATCTATTGTAGATTGAGAAGATGGATGTCCTGAAGTCTGATGAGATAATGACATGTCATCAGTTATCTTGCCTTGTTATTACTTCATTCATATGTAACTACCGGGATGACAATAGTCCCCCAGTATTTACTCCAATGACAAGCAAGAAGAATCTTATCCTTCTCTTGCTGGAGATTATCCAGGTATTGCTGTAATGAAATTTTGGTATTTTGCCTCTCGGTATATAGTTGGACAAGTTGTCAAGTTTTTGCATATGATATTTGTGAGTCCTTTTACTTCCACTCAAGAGGATATACAATTGAATCTGACTTTAAAGACACGATCCCAGAAGTGTCTTCTTATTAAATTTGACTTTCTCAAACATGCCTAAACACTTGAATTAACCTTTTTTGTTATTTTGTAAAGTTGCATCATTAACTGAGGATAGTATGTAAAACAAGAAGTAACAGCAAAGGGCTGTAAACAAGAAAATAATATATTTATGAATTTAATGCATGGTCATATGCATCTGTCTTTTATGGGAAAGGCATGCAATTGCTTGCATATGTCCTGGCACATGGCTGCAGCTTCCCAGATGTGGTGGATATTGTACATCTTGATTTATTCAAAATGGAAGTTGTCACTATGTGCCACCACACTTTACCACATGCCTTAGTGCAATCTAAGGACTCCTGCTGTAATCTTGCCACACACTCCTGTATATATAACTTTAAGAAGTCAACACTGTACTGTTTCCAATAATTCTTGCTCGTATCTGTTGAGAAACTATATACATATATCCAGCAATAATAAAAGTTTAAGTTAAAACACAAAGTTGGCTTTCTCCCTTACTTCTAGGTTTTGACATTGTATCCAATTATTGCTTTACATTTGGACCTTTGGATCTAATCTCCTTTTTACATGTAACCATCTTGTTCCTAAATTTCTTGGGTTTTGCAATGAAAGCAGGGTCAATAGCATACTGGAATTATGTTAATGTCCATCTTTTCTTTGTATATCCCTGTCAGCATATCGATATGGAATGGTCTGGACTGATGGAAATATTTGGGAGTTACTTCACAAATTCGGGAGAGGCATCGAAAATTTTGCATGATAAGTATGTATTAAATTATTAATTCTGCAGTTTTTTGGTAAGGAGTGAGCGAGCACAGAGCAGCTTTGTTATTGGTGTAACAAGGTCAGTTCAGTCAATTTTACATATTTCGATATGCCTCTACATACCATACCTTACATTCAAAAATATTAATTACATACACAATACTGAATACATACAATGAATACAAATTTTATATACATACCTAAAAAAAATCTATTACAAAGAACAATTAAATGAGATATTGCACGCAGGGAATTTCTTTAGGAAGAGCTCTCTCAATAGATAAATCATCAAGGAGAGAAAACCCCTTTTTAAGATGGTTTTTATATCTTATTTAATCATGCATGTAAGTAGCCAGAACAAAGTTCTTTGCTTTTAATCCAGAGTTGATAGTTCTTCATAAATTTCAAGCTTCTGATAAAAGCTGAAAGCATTTAATGATGTTTTGATGTAATATGGAATATTGTTCTTAGATTTGGCACTAAGGAAACGTACAGATCTTGTACCATATTGCAAAGTATTCTGTTGTGTTAAGAAAATGGTTGTTTTGAAAATTCTTGACTAAAATTGTGGTTTTTGTGCCTTGCTCTGTGTTATGGGAGATAGAGAAGTCTGGAAGCAACTTGTTAGGTCTCGACTGTGGTCAACCTAATGATGATGATGTTGATTATGATGATGTTGATTATGATGAATGTATGCCATAGTTGTGAACATTTGTCACAGATTAAAAATAATACAGGACACTGTTGATTGTGTGATTATATATGAGGTATAAGATGCTGAAAGGTTTGAGGACAGTATCAATGAAAGAGGTAATAATGGACTTTCATACATTTGTTCCAAATGTGCCAAAATTCTTTTATAGAGAGGATCTTCTTCAGAACAGTGATAATGTTTAGATAGATTTGCTAAGCCATAAAAAGCAAAAAAAATCATGGCTTTGGCTTAAATTTCCAGAAAACATTAAAGATTGTAAATGCATAAAGATTACCACATCTTAATTTGTTAGTCTCTGTTATGATTTTTTTTTTTTCAGATTATTAGCTTTGCACAAGGATAACTGCTGTGAACTCTATGAATTTATTCGATCATTAGACAGACTATCTATATGCAGGAAAAGTTTACTAGGTATTTTGCTCTAGATAATTGGATGCTATATTGTGTATGTTTGACATTTTCATAGACACTTATTGGTCATCAAGTGGAGCTGACTCCTATACCAGGATTAAAGTGGACCTACACCTTTTTCGCTTTCAACTTGTTTGGGTAAATTGGGGTCATAGAAATCAATTGTCAATGTTATTTTTCTGTTTTCTGTGGCCAAAAGCGCGTAGAACGTCCCGAAAAATCTAGTTTT
>JANTCA010061278.1:0-16607 GCA_024741275.1 Chironex yamaguchii
GTCGCGCATACAAGCTTCGAACGACATACGAGCGGCGCGTCATGAAGGCCGATTTAACTGTATATATATATTACGACCTTTTTTATACTAAACATGTATCGAAACTAGCCGATCATAGACAACAAAGGAAACAAAAAAAGAGATAATAAGGAAACAAAACATTATTGGAAGAGTCCAAGTGAAAAAACGAACTCTTTCTGCCTACAGAGTACCGATTTTCTTGTTTCAATGCAGACAGACTCCAATACACTTAGATGAAAGGACCATCTAGCTGTGCCAATTATCCAAAAATTCTCTTCTTTATACATTTTGGCGCATTCTGAAGTTTTTAGTAAATATTGGTACATGGCAGAATCACATGTTTTGGCAGTCATTTTTGCTTTGCAAGCGCGAAATGGCTGATCTCTAGGAGGAATTGATGCTTGGCGCACAGTCGCTGGAACATGTTGTTTGATCCTGTCACCCAATCTTTGAGCAGTGCGACCTACATACTGAGCTTCACATCGGCACAAAAATTCATATACTACTAAGCTTTACACTACTCTGACGATTGTCAGACGAAAAAAGCTTTTAAGTATGTTTTTAGCGCAATGTCGCAAATTTTCAAAGCGATTTGCAAATTTTGTACCACAAAAAGATTGTTCAAGAAATGCGATATGTTCTCTTTATATTTTAATAGGTTTTTTTCCGTAGGCCAATATAAATTTTTGTCAGTAATAATCTTTATAATTCTAAGGTCATTGTTAGTATACGTATAATGTCGTTTGCGTTCGTTATGTCAAATTCCTGAATCAAGCGACTAGGTTAAAAGCCGAAGTTTAACGAGCATTTATCTATGACATTTTTCTTTGACAAGTTTCATTGATTTTGTGGATAAACAACAAGTTATCTTTGTCAATTTTATCAATGACAAGTGTATTTTCTCATGCGACAAGTGTCTTTGATGATTGTTCGCTCTGCTGATGATTAATTTGGCAAGTGGTACTTGCAAAGTATTGGCAGGCTAGTTTTCGATAACAAAGCAGCCTACTGTATCTACTTTTCAGAGCAGGCAAATCAAAGAGAGGAATTTCATTTATTAGCAGCTCCTTCAACTCTTCATATTCATTTTTTTAATATTTCTATTCATATGTCTCTCCAATTTCGTATTCCATAGACTTTCACGACTTTGGAGAGCTTCTAAGAGGGTGGATGTTGCTTAGCCAGTCCACGTTAACCTGTTTGCGGCGGCCATTATGAAAATTAAATGGCGTGAAAAATACCTGGCCATGCCATGCGAGTCATAAGAGGTCTGGAATTAAGGGAAAATTGTCAAGTTTATTTATCAAGCTGCTTACATGAGTAATTTTACGATATGACAACTTTTCTTAAGACAACTGTACTTGCTCAAAAATTGGCATGCCAGTTTACGAACAAGTGCACTTGTCATACGAAAAATTGTCATATGACCTCTAATTGACCCCATCTACATGAGCACAAAAAAGTTGTCAATGTAAAGTTGTCATAGAACAATTGCTCGTAGAACTTCAACTTAAAAACTTGCACATGTTGAAGTGAAGTCTGTAAAGAAGGAGGAATACTATGCAATACGACGATCAACGAAAGATTATTTTACAGAAGAATAGAAGTTCTTATGGAGTTAAGATATTTGTGATGATGTTCAAAATGTAGAATAACAAAAAAGGTTAAAGAATACTGTTAGATAATCTCCCATATCACAGATTTCGAATTCAACTGCAAGTGCTTTAAAGAGAACAAGGCGAAATTCAAATACTGCAGTCAATAATAACCTTATAGATTTCCAATGGTGTTTTAAAATAAAAAAATATATGCAGATATATTATGAGGTCGTATCAAATACGTTTTTGAAACATTCTATATTCTTCAATTTTATATGTCTTCTAATTGTTTAAAGGATAGCGACCAAATGTTAGCTGTTATTCAACTCCGACGGTCATATTTGTATTTCTCTTTCCCGAGGTAGATCACTTTAATAACGGCCATGATCATGCCCATGGTAGTTTGAATACGTACTGATTTTCAATATTATTTCTCGATACATTTACGCTAAGTTTAGTAATTAAAGGTTGTTATTTACAGCTAATTTAGTACAGCTAATTAAATGCTAGTTCGTTGCCATCACTTTTAAACAGCTAACAAGTAAATACCTCATTGCATATCACGAGTTCGGTATTCTAAACAGCGTTATTCTTTGTACCATTTTGTTGTAAAGTGCCTCTATTTCTTCTGATAATTCTTCCTCTAGTAATTCACTTATGATGTGGCTGTTTTGGGGTTTTTCCTATTATCTCTCTAACTCTTACCTAGCTTTACTTGCTTTAGAATTTAATTCCCCTGAGTTTACTTTCCTTGTAAGTTTTCAAGCTCACAAACTCATGTAACGTATCTTAACAACCTTATAATGATCTTTTTCATGCAATACTGTGTAACAACAGCTCCTTTCTTTGCACTTTACAACCTTTTCCCTCAACTATCACTAAGACTGCACCCAGTGGCGGCCCGAGACATTGGGTACCCGGGGCAGTGCTCCACCACAAAGTTTCAAAATATGTCGTGCTTTTGTAAGTTTAATTTATATACACATATATGAGATAATTGAGAGAGGACACCAGTTTGCAAATTTGGTTCTTTCCTTTACTCTGAAAAGTTTAACACTGAAGATTAAAGGTGAATTCTGCAAAGAATGTACTATTTTGTTAACTATGCTTCATTATCTGTTTAGAATTCTTAATTTTGACTTTATTATTGATTTCTCTATTTTGTATGTAACTTCTTCAACAACTAGCATTTATTCAATTTCAATTACACAATAACAATTGATAAGCCAGGTGGAAAATGTATTCTACTAGTAAATATTTCAACAATCTAAATAAATATACAATCTAATAAATAGTAGAACCAGGCTGATAATCTTTAAAAGGAGACACGACTTTAACTAACTAACTATTATTCTGACGTTTCGTCAAAAAGTACTGAAATTTTCAGGGAAATTATTAGACAAGACATCATGGCAGAAGTATATGTACTGTTTCAGTACAATACATCACAAAAAAAATAGAAAAAAGTGAAAAAATGTAATAAAACGTTAACTAGTAATTAACAGGCCAGTAAATGTCGAATATCCCAAAGAGGGACTAAGTGACAACAAAGGAAACTAAAAGAGAAATATAGGTGTAGTGTTATTCTTGTTGTTAAGGATAGGTTTGTGCTTAGCTATTAACAAACTTTTATGAAAGAATAAATGGCTAACAAAAGGAGAAGAGGGTAAGACCTTAAAATTGTCGAAAGAATCGCGATTTCCCGACGACTGTAAATGGTCCATGATGCTAGAAGAAGAAAGGGCAGCTAAAGGTTTTCCCTGTCACGGCCGAAATACCAAAATGTTCAGAGGCTCTCACATGTAAGTGGCGCTTAGTTTGGCCGATGTAAGCAACGCTGCAGCTTCTACACGTAAATTGGTAAACAACATCTGACCACTTGCATTTTGGTATCCTATCCTTGAAAGGGAAGAAAGTCTTCAGTCTCAATTACATATTTGTCCTTATCATGTTACGTACAGCTTTTTTACCTGGTGGTTATTTTATTATTGTAAGGGTCTTATACAATGTTCTCGCAGTCCTCATTGCACGCAATTGTACGTAGTTCCGTATCAGAAAATGTTGTCTTCATTTTCTTTGATCTAAAATATTGATTGTGCTTATCAATTTTGTTCAATCATTTAGTGTAAGTTAATGTAAAAGTCAATTGATGTCTTCCGAAAGGTTGTAGCAATGATATTGTTACCTGCATTAACATTATCTGCATTTCTATAGATGTGTGAAGATAAGAAGATAAGATAAGTGAAGGCTGCATGACGCTTTAACCAATTCTCGAGATCAATATACTGTCTGTCAGGAAGTGGTCTTTAGGCTATGAATTAAGTTTTTTATCAATTTTGTTTTTGTGATCAACATAAGCCTTGAAAACTTCGTGTTTACTTGTAATACATTCTGAATCAAGTGCTTCGTATGAAAGCTTCCCTCGCGAATGTCTGGTATAATACAATAAACGGATATTTCTCACAGGAAAATATTGTAAATTTTATGCTTTTCTACGCACTTACCGCTTTGACTATATTATCCAATTTAAATGCTTCCTTCCTTTGCTCCGATGACATTGTTGCCAGCTCAATGCCTGAACATTGACAATGTCTATGTTATCATAGATTTGTCTTTTCTCTCTTTTAACGAACTTCTTATTTAATCCATTGTTTTACCCATGGAATTTTACTTCCTCGTTCAAAATATCCTAAATGATGTGTGTTTTTTTGTTGTTCGACATCCAAGTGTAACGACACAACAAAACCCGTGTACCATGCAAAAAACTGTTTCATGTTTCTGCTTTAATCTTTCTCTCTCTTAATTCGAATAGCGAGAAATATCTATGATATATGGGAATCTTGACTCGATCACGGAAGATGATGAAGAAGCTGAGATTGAAGAAGAAGAGTACTGTGAAGACACATCTTCTGATTCTGAGGATGATAATAACGAAGATTCTTCTCTTATTGGGCCTTCTTCGTCAAGAGGGTCTGCCGGCTATCAATTGCCATTGTGGCAAAGAAAACTTCGGAGAATGGAGACGTCACCAGAAGGAGCGTTTGCCCAGTCATCGATTGATTCATCAGCTTTGGAAAAGAAATTACAACAAATAGAGTCAAGCAGTGGAACTGAACTTGACGACGATAATCCAAATGCATCAGAAAGCGAAGAACGTCCTCGTATCTCTTGTAACCGTCTGAATGAGCAAAGCGGTGAATTTGGATGTAGACAAGAAGTAAAAGCTGATGTGAGACCTTCATTGGCAAATAATATGGAAACTTCTGTTGACTGCTTTGGGGAACGTGGAAGTAACAGTTCTTCTTCAACTGAAAATATTGACGGCAAGGATCCTGTATCCACTCAAAACACTGGCCAATGTAGTTTAAATCTAATCCAAAATCCATATTCTGAATCACTTCGCGTGCCACATAATAGCGAAATGAGCATGGACAATAATTCTAAAAGCAACGAAGTGGACGTGTCTTCAACTCAATTAGGGCAACGGTCAAGACAAAGACGAACATCAGCCTTACCTCCGTCTGCTCTTCCTCCATCATTCACAACAATGTCTTGTATTACTGGACTTGATGATGGAGGACGACAGTATGATAGCAACTTCAAAAGAAGAACTTCTACAAACTACTTACAGTCTGCTCCACTCATCTTAAACAGGAGCGAAGAAAATACTTTGGTTGGGCAAGCAACCTATAACTTTAATAACTGTGAAGATGCAAATGTCAAAAATGTGGATCCGAGTACAGGTATGCCAAATGGAGAGACAAACAACCGAAGTTTACCTTGTTTGTCAGACGATCATGATCTCGATAGCATAAGCACGAAAAGTCGAAATTTAAGTAAAGATGAGTCTGTGTCAAACTTTGCAGAAAAATACAGTTTAAGTCCGGTGGATCTATCTGACTTCAAATGTCATGAATTGTCGTCTGAACGAACCAGTACCACATCATTAAACTTGCCAGCGGGTATGGCAGACTCATCTAATTTCACCAACCTTCGTTTTGGGTCCATAAGTGACTCAATTTCAGCCGATTTAGCATGGGATACTTTTCATTGTCCACATGAAGTAGACAATCATGATGATGAAGAGAAAGATCAGTCCGAACTTCCATTAAATAAATCTCTGCAGGCTAATGCCCTCGATACTCAGAGTTCTGGTGTTACAACTATGACTGAGAACTCTACAGGAGTTGACTCTTCGGGTGATAGACCTGTCTCAACGCACCTGTCGGACTCGGGTGCAAGTTTCTCGGAGAACAAAGTTCGCCCAAGACGAAGCCATACATTTCATGTTCATGAAAAGAATAGAAAAATACCAAAAGCTGTATGTGGGCGACGAAAATCAGCCTGGGCTTGTCTCGAAAGCCAAGCTGTGAAAAAACACTCGACCGAATATGCTTCGCATTCTTCAGTCATATCTTTGTCTCCAACAGAGATCTCGGAAGCTAATTCAGACCTGTTTCGAAAGGTAGAATGTACGCACAACGCAGTAGAAAACATCGGTAGAGCTCTTTTCACATCGGAAGATGGCAACGGTTACGTCACACTAGGAAAATTTATGCAACACATGTCAGATTCCAAGGATACTTTAGAGGTGATTGCAAACAACTTTGAAAAACTGAATAGTGACGTCAATGTTCTAAGGGATGATGTTCGCTCACTGACTAGCATGGTGCGCTTGCTTATTCAACAGAAGCCTGTAACTTAAGGAAATGTGACTTATTTTACATGCCATGCTGTCAGTTTGTCCATTTCATGGTGGGATTGGGATACTATGGTGCCTTTCGTTCCTTTAAACTTGTACATGGAAGACATAACAGTATGACACGGCCATGTAAGTTTTGAGAAACGTTAGCTGTATAAAGAATTGGAAAGTTAAGTCACTTCTTCAAAGTCTTAAAGGTGACGTTTTGCTGTCTTGGACAGTAAGACACAAGGATAGGAAGCCAGAAGCCACATATCAAGGGGTCGACAGAGAATGGCATCAATTGATTGAAGACCAAACCTAAGTTAGCTCCACAGGTGCTAGTAAGCACATACACAATATTCATACGTAGATGTAATTATGTGTCTAACACGAAGTAAAAGATATACCTTACGCACACGCCGTAGACGTACAGGCAACGTTTGTAATGTCTTTGCATTTGGTATTGTTTTTTACAAATTTACAAAAACCCATGGTGAAATATGACAACAATGTATGGTCCAAATAACCAACTCTTGGCATTATGATATCGACAATACTGTTTTGCTGTAACTCGAACTATCTTTTACACAATGTAAAATATGGTATTTAGGAATTGCAATGTAATTAAGGTAAATTTGACATCCTACTAATGGTTGGGTACTTCTGTAGCTTCATTGTGGTCGCAAACGTAAGTTATGAGCTTAAACAATAAAGCCCAACAGATCAAGATTCGTGTACTCCATTTAGCGCACGAATTAATTTAGGTTCGAGAGTTTAAAATTTTTGGAAATTCCCATAGTGTGACCTAATGGCTTTAAATTTATGGCACGTTAAGGATACGGTTAAAACAGCGTGTTCCAGGCAGCAACAATTACTTTGGATTTTAGGAAACGTGCAAGATAATGTAGCAAGTACCAAGGATTCTTCGTATAAGTACAATTAAATTAACGTGTAGCAAATCAGTGTTACTTTTGGTTAAAAATTCTACTATGCAGAATCTAATTATAGAATTAATGATCTCCATGTGCACATCACCTAATTACTATATGTTATGGCGAGTCACCATTGGCGAAGAATATCATAAACAGTAATAGAAGGAACTGTAGAGAATGTGATACGCAACTAATCGTTAATTACAGTACTTTTCAAGTAAGTAACAAGTACGTTTCTGGAGAATTTGCGACTGACTGATTTGTCATACGTTGCTTCATTAGAACATGACTTATTATGTATTATCTTCTCGTTGATACTTCAAAAATTTAAGTATGCTAAGACTGAAATCAACGACAATTATGACAATTATCCATGTTAAAGTCATACCAAAGAATACAACAAAGCAAATAAATAAAGTAATGCAAAATTGAAACAAGATGAAGGTTGCACTCCTACTATATACCATATTATAAATAACGCCTTCCAGTTACATATTTTAGACTATTTTTGCCATTTGCGTACGAGAATTACAACAATCAATTTAAGTTTAAATTAAAATTGTAATACCACGAAATAATCTGTCACAATGACCTTAAGGCAACGTTATTCTCAGCAAGGAATTAAAAACATAATTTTGTTTGAAATATTTGCTTTGTTCCAGAAATGTTTTGGGAGAAATACTAATGCCTATTTAAGAATGCTATGTCTATCACCTCCAAATATACATAGTTAGAATTCTCCTGTGATTTAACACAAATGTTATCCGTCGTAACAATGTTTTCAGAAGAGCATTTCCTATAAATGTAAATAGTATACATACAATGACTTGAGTAATTTGCATTAGATAGTTTTTTTAAGCATAAATTTGGATGGACCCCCACTCCCCCTTCCCGTCAAGTAATTGGTTATGGCAATAAAAAAGGCTACGAGCTTATTTTCGTTTGTTTTACAGGAAGGTTTTACTTTTGTTGAATAAATCCACTTTCAATGGTTTGGGGGTTATTTTTCTTGACTGACAAATATAAGGAATTTGAATTTGTTAAAGCCGAATATAAAATAAAGATCAATGAGTTAATAATTATTCTCGTAATTTTGTATCGTGTCATAGTACATCGTAATGACATGTTTGCGTCAAGATTCTCATCTTGAGTTTAAAAATAACACTTAGCTGCTTCTTAGAATTCAGCAATCTATCTTACTCATCTGATAACGTCAACGGGGAAATTAGTGACAGCTCAACACCAGCCTGCGAAAAGTTTGTCGATCAGAAGTAGCATTTTAATGCTTGGCAACAGTAGCCTCATTGTGATACACCTTAGGGTGCCTGACCTCCTTTTAGCACGAAGGCAACGTGAACCTTTTCTGTAGAACTTTACCGTCAATGTGTTGTCCGTCAGGAAAACTATTTTTGCAGGTAACGAAGCAGGGAGATATAAGACTTAAAACATCGGATTTATTATATTCGCCTAAAATCGTTTGTTATGAATATTACAGGGATATAAATATATTGATTTGGTACTATCCTGGCTCCATTCGTCTTTAACGGAGGACATGACACAGTAAAGCGATTCTTGTCTTACTCATCACTTCTATCTCGATGGATATTGTCTATTTGGCGCTACTTTAAATAAATTTGAATAAATAATATAATAATTTGCTCGTTTGAAAACTCATGGTAATTTTATATCCAAAGCAAAACTTCACAGTTGGCACAATGGCATTTAGATAGTAAATTAAAGGGAGATTTGTTTTCATTTTGTACCAAATAACATTCTTACTCCATTTGACTTGGACGATAAAGTATTCAGTCAGTACAATTTTGGTCTAGACAGCAAACATGGCAAACCTAGAGAGTGAACCTTGTTTCTTAGAGGCCTATTACAACTATGGATATGTTTTGCTTTAGTAGTTTCTCTTTCCACTAGCTCGGCTAGATCTCTTTTATACCGTAATTATCTGTTAATACACCGCAGCGCTTTTTAAATGTTGTACTTTTAGCTGTGGTGCTTATTTGAGGACGTCACATGATTTGATTTTCAATAAAAGAGAGAATAAATTCTGTCACCTAGCAAAAACAATCAATGGAAAGCACAATAAAATATGAAACCTGCAGTTCATTTTAAAAAGGTATGAGGTGTGGCGTTCGTCGAAGGAGGAGCTTAATCAAATAATTGCACTAATGATTCCAAGTTAGTTCACTAAAAGGAGAATCTGCCTTCCAGTTTTCTACCCAAAGATTCATCTGACAAGTTTGCAATTTGAACTTGTTAGCATCGCCATCAACTTAGCTTAGTTTTCACCTGTGCTCTAGCGACACTTCCTTTCTGCAACTCCCTATCTCTTGTTAGAGACTTGATTTTCTGTAAGTGCTTTGTCAAAAATGACGCTTGATCTAAAATTGTAATTACTCTCTGTTGCTGATACCTATATCTATCAAGGACTCAAAGAGTAGCACTCTACTGGCAGTCAGTTTGGGGGTGGATTATGTAGCAAGCGAGATCTGGCCTCATATTTGCAAAAGTATCTCTGAGATTCTTAGGATCTTTACGTGAAGATTAATATCATTGATCATTTTCTGTCTTCGTCTGAAGGTAATGAAAAAAGAAAGAATAAATTGTTCACGGTCAATAAAATTGTATTTCATCATTTTGTCATTACTATTAGGAAACAAAGATTTTAAGCCACTTGATGAGTACATTGTAATACCTTAATACCATAAACTTGACAACTATAGTTGCAATATCAGGTAGAATCAGTCAAGTAGGGATATTTTTTGCTTTATCTACTTGTCGATTAATACTTTACTCCCCTCTATTCATGTTCATTTGTTTATTACACATAGTGGTAACCTTCATTCCAAGGAAAGCTGGAGCAGGGGGCTATGGAGTGGCCACTCCCTTCCTGCCCCAAGAGGAGACAAGAGTGCCTTTTCTATTGTCTGTTTATGGCCCTTTTCATTTTTTATATTTACTTCTTTCGATCGTTCTTTTATCAAATTAGTCCCTCAGGAATTTACTCAGCTATCAGTACTTCCCCGTCTGTCTCTTTTGCATGTTTGCAAAAATTCTTAGTGGGCAATGTCACAAGATTTATTTTTCAAAACATTGACAATAAACAATGCTTGGTCATCTTAATAGTTATCAAACAAAACCCACACAAAGTCAAGTTTTCTATCTCTAACTTTTGACTTTATATTATTATTTTGTTTACGCAGTAGAGTTTCGAGTGATCAAAGGGCATCCTGTATTATTCTTTTGTGTAGTTAACCCTGGAAAATTGTGAAAGATATATTCTTCATGATGCTACAAGCTACAGAATAAAAATGGCCCGGTCAGCTTTACAACCAGTCTAGTACAAAACGTGCACATGGATATAGTACGTAGTGGCATTAGTCCAAGCTTTCGTCTAGAAAAATGAGGGAACTATGGATTACGAAAACATCAGATCGTTAAAAACAGCTTAAAATTTCAGAATTCTTACAAACGTGTTTTTCAAAGTAATTTGTTTCTTAGCTATAAGGTTACATTAAAATAATTAACCAATTTTTGGTAAAAAACTTGAATAGCGCCATGAAAGCTTAGGGAATTGCAAACTTTTTCCGTTTGACACTCGTCAGAGTATCAGTCCTCAGAAAAGAAAGGATGCATATATGACAACCTTTTTATAAGAAACATGAATCGAAACTAGACAATCATACACATTTAACGATGTTATCCTGACTCGTGTCGAAGATCAATGTTCGATTTCGAGGAGACTAGGTCATAATAGCAGATTCCGATGAAATAAAGTTAAAACTGGAAGCATTTCTTTTTACATTCTCACAAAATGTTCTACCACAGTATGTTACCTCGGTAAATTAGAACACAGACTAAGCAAATTGCTTTCGAAAACAATATTTTAATCTAAATTTGTTAGATCAATGGAAAAGGCGACGGAGCACGAGCCTCGCCATTCCAAAACGATTCCCCCACGATTTTACAACAGACATTTAGGACAAATTTGAATAGACAGTGTCATTTTCTTTAAATAAGTCAGCTTGGACATCTTATGATCCGTTAACAAAAATCTGGTCAGTAGCACTGGACGTCCGACAGCAAAGAGCACTTAAAATTTAAACTTCATTGCAGTTAAAAACTTATGCATGTTATTGAAATTTCTTGCTCTACGGGTTTCTCTAATGTTGTTGAAATACATGCTCTGCCTAATCTAGGCCAATCTAAAAACCTGTTGAAAGTATTAAAAAATATCATTATCAACCATTTTGAATGGTCTCTTTGAATCTATTTTTATCGTGGAAGTACGTTGCAAAGACACATCCATTAACGTAAGTACAATTTCTACTAAGGATTAGACTCGCTTTCGCTGTCTTTTGCCCCTGCATGTTCTTAGTATTACTTTCGAAATGATTATTTCCTGGTAGTAATTTTCACTCGTGTGTGCATTAACCTGTTACCTCGTAGATTAAAGCTACATTAACACTCCTGAAATTTTCAGTAAATTGCGTCCCGTGTTTGCCCCTGCTACTTCCATCGATATCCTAAATTGTCATGTCCAATTTTCTTAATATGAGTCATTTGTCCTAGCATGCAACAGTGCTCAATGTATTGATTCACTGAAAACAAACGTGCTGTTTCATTTGTTTTTGGTATTGTGTAAGTGATGTACATTGCTGTTATAAAAACTAGACTGTTATCGTAACTGGATTTCTCAGAGACACCCAGAGATTGAAACACTTCCAAACAGAGCAGTTTGTACAGACTAGAACTACCGACTCTAACATTTTTGCGTTGAAAATTTGCGACATTGCGTTAAAATAATACTTTTAAGTATACTTTAGAGCAATGTCGCAAATTTTTAAGGCGATTTTCAAATTTTGTACCACAAAAAACTTGTTCAAATAAAACATTTTCATATCATTATAGAGATATATTTATATAGGTTAAGCCTTTTCAGTTCCAAGAGGACCTGTTCATCTAAAAAGTTAAAATTCAGAAAATCGTTCAAAAATGAGTAAAAGTCTAGTTGTTCAATAAATACTCCTTTAACGTGCGTTTAAACATGGTTAAGGAGTTAATTAAATAGATACACAAAGTGGATTCTTTCCTGCTAGAACTCCATTTAGGATAACGTTCATGCCCCAAATAACATAAAAATCCAGTTGTTTCTACTAAAAATGTAACTGCCAGGCTAATAGTTCTTAAAGTAAGAGCCGTAACTTTAAGTTTAAATATGGTTTTTTCTCACATTTCTATTGCGCCTTCACTTGTTTTTTAAGTAAAAGGCAATGTGAGAAACTGGTACGTATGTTTATCATCATATTGATGCTGAAGAGGGGGACAGATTCGTAAAAAGACAAGCAAACGTTGCAATTGCTCCCTTGTATTGCAATTATATACTGACCTCTTAAATCGTGGAATCAGAATTCGAGGTGAATTATATAAAGAAAGATTTCAGTTTCAAAAGGGATACTGACACCAACAAAATCCAAACATTAGATAAGGTACAGGCTTAGGTAATATTGGTGATGTACAAACAAACAAACAAGTAAAGTCGAAGGAGATTAAGTGTAAAGTCGAAGGAAAAAATAGATACATACAATTAAATATTTTATTGCACAAGTCTCTTCCATTAAGTTACCAATTTGAGCAATTCTGTTGCAAATAATTCTTACAACCAACAATATTAACACTAATAAGGTTTTTGCAATGTTATGTACGTTACACAAATATATACAGACGCAAATTCAAACCGCAAAAAGTAAGAGGGCTAGAAGGAAGTGATTGAAGTTTATTTTAATAACATCTGACATCAGAGGAATATCTCATAAAAGGAACGATTCAATTGACCCTTTAATTGTGCATTACGCCTGACACGAGAATTGGAACAAGAGGACAGGACTCAAAATTAAATTGCTCGATATTACAGAAGCAGGTGTAGATTTTCTCAAAGAACATAGCTTGCAAACAATTTTAAATATTGACGTCAGCGAAAACAATTTCGAGTCCCTGTTTTCACTTGCATTTGTAAACCTTATAAAGCGCCTGATATAGATGCTGCAATCGGACTCAATTACCAGGAAAGGAAATTATTTTCTTCAGATTTTAGCAGCTGAACGTCATGCAAGCTTGGCTAAAGTCGTTAATTTTCAAACAACACTTTGAATGAAATTGTCAGGTGAGACCAGAAGTAAAATACATTTATCACATTACAAATTATGTCTTTATAGCTGTATGCCGTCTAAATTCCCCTTTGATATGCCATCTGTGTTAACTTTGTGTAAGGAGAAAGCGAAGTTCTTGGTGTTTTTAATATCTTTTGAATGGGCCTGCGAACCGTGTGCATAGGATGCAGATTTTCTTTTTAAACTACAAAAGTGACTTGCCTAGTAAGTAGTATTAGTTTCTCAAATTTATTGCTAGATATTCAAGTGTCCAGTTTTCATTCTGTATGCAAAGATTACTTTTTAGTGACAATATGTTAGTACTGATATAGTAAAATTTAGAAGTACACGTCCTGTTTATGTTTCAAGCTTAGATTATAATTTCAAACCTGCAACTACGTGTAAAGAGTATGCATAATTATTTTTTGTGCTACTTATGTCCGAGATAATGTGTTTCAGCTACTGGAATTTCAATATTACTTTTAATATTAATGGACTTATACTTCGTGGTTTCTATCACTCTACCAAAACCAGTTAAGCGTGCTCTACTTCACGACTCTAAAACGTTGTTTAATTCAAATGGAATGAATGTCTAAGGTTATTCTCATCACTTGTCGAATACTAAAGCAGCTTTGCTTTTTAATAAAAGTACTCATCTCTTCTACACAGTGAAAATACCTTTCTCGTGCGCAAAGGGTTACGTTGAAAACCCTTTTCACATTGCATTATCTTGATACGCCTTGAAAAATTAGAAACTATAGAATAACTTTAGTCTATAGAACAACATGTTTTATTGCCGGAAGATGTGTCCTAATTTCTTGGAAGCTAGGACCTTATTTTGATGATTCTAATGGAATGTATGATAAATCTTTTTCATTACATTCAATAATCAGTGTTTAGTTTTAGAAAGTGGTTAACAAATAAACTTGATGTCAATATATTGACGTCAACAGAAAGGGCTTTAATTACGTTCCTAATAATAATTACGTTCCTTAGGGTACATCTGAAACAAAATCTTTTCCAAATGAAATTTGGAGCATAACGTAAAAATTCTTATAAAAAGAACTCAAAAAACAGCTTAAAATTAGATGATATGTAAATGAGTAACAGTGAGACGGAATTCTATTAAAATTCTATCCGTAAAAGAATTCGTATACTACACTCACTCGAAAATGTTCTACTCGCCACTTATGTCGACATCCTACATAATTTTACACAAAATAGCCAAATATTGTGGAAATATAATGGAATATAGGATTATGAAATGCTACAGTTTGTATCACAGTTTAATGATCCTGGATTTAATGATTTGTCAGAGAAGTAATATCTATCTTCCCAATAAAGTGCGCTACAAAATTTTTGCAGAGAAGTTCTAGTTGGTGTACTACGAACTGAATTTTTGTGATAGTGGTGCTTTTTGTCACCGACAACATTTTTCTTGTAGTTATGGGAATTCAAACATACAATCTTTGACTTGAAAAAGTTTCTTATCAACCAAATCGGGATGATTCAATGGCACATAACTGTCCTTAACATGGCTGCAATTTCAGAACAATTTCGGCATAAACGAGTAGACTTCTTGTAATTGTGATGAAACGGGGGCAGAGATTTTGAGGAAATAAAACAAGGTGAGAACTAAATTTTGAAAATATATGTATGAAATATTCATCGTATAGTACACAAGGAAATGAAAGACGTTCTCTGTGTTGTCACAACAGTAACTGAATGCACTTTAGCGCTACAGTTAATCTCAGTTATCAGCTTCAATCGCACCTGCTTCACGATTTTAACGATGTCTATTAGCATAAAGCACGTTCTAGGAAATATTATAATGTCACATGTTGAATCTGACCTGTGAGAGCATTTGTAACCGGTGGCTCTATGGTGGAAAGTAACATTTGAGACCCGAAGGTTTTTAGCCAAAGTTTTCAATAAGTTCTGAATCAAGACAAACGTTTCTTTGCGTATGATACATCATTCTGCTCAGGTAAGAAAATGAGGTTAATCCCACATTAAATGTAATTTGATTATGTTGGGTTTTACTGTTGTTGTAAAAGAATGGGATTTTTATGAAACAGTTAGGCCTCTTATCGAGTCAAGTGATGAACCGTGTTTAGCATTGGCTCATAGTCTGTTGCTTTTCTTTTTTCTTCTACAAAACGGATTAGATTATTTACTAGCACAAGTGGCTATTATTTAACTGCGATTTTGTTTGTATATCTCTTTACTAAAGTAATTATTAGTTTACTTATAATCATAATGCTACTGGGTTTGCTGTCGTTTTGTTTGTAACTTCATAACTTAAGAATAAGAAAAGTAAACAATTCAAATGAAACAAAGCAAATATCTTCTCACGTTAACTACTTGTCATACCGATGCAATAATCTTGCTCGGCAGAAAGATGTCCAGAGAGTCGTTTAAGAGCAACTTTATTGACGGCAATATCATTAGGCTTTTGGATTATTATTCCCTAGGCAGATGGTTCCATTGTTGCCCAGTCGCTGTAATAGCTCCTAACACCACACTTAAAACCTCATCTAAATGCGATGGTTGTAGTAACACTTCATTAGCTTATCAATGTGCGTCATGTTTCTGAGATCGGTGACGAAAATCTTTCGTAAACAAATAGATAATACGTATTATAAGTCTTAATGAAGGACATACACAAGGCATATAGAAGTTTTCAAAAGCAGCATGAAGATTAAAATGTAAATTATCGGTTCTTAAACTACTCTAATATGATAGTAAAAGTTGAGTTTCCAAGAGAAGACGCATTTAAAAAGAAAAGGCCCTCCCGACTATGATTTCCATCAAACTCTGTCTCCTGTCATTAAGTAAACAAAGTCTTCCGCCTTAAATTGTAAAGAAAATCAAATAATCTTAGAGTACGATTATCTGAAATTATACTTCACGTAAATGTGATTTCAAAGCGGGATGCTGCGTGTGCCTGTATGTCTCCTATTTCATTCATTGCAAATATCATTGACATTTTTGCCTGCATTCTTGCCGTTTCAAGAGATACTTGCCTACTACGACAGAAACTACTGCTATTACTATTAATACTACTACTATTACTTCTACTACTACTATTACTACTACTACTACTACTACTACTACTGCTGCTACTACTACTACTACTACTACTACTGCTGCTACTACTGCTACTACTGCTACTACTATTACTTCTACTACTACTGCAGCTACTATTACT
>JANTCA010061289.1:0-38439 GCA_024741275.1 Chironex yamaguchii
TCATACTCTGAGCAGTGTCAGACGAAAAAAGCTTTTAAGTATGATTTTAGCGCAATGTCGCAAATTTTCAAGGCGATAATTAATATAAGTAAATTTTACCTAAATGTCATTTATTTTCAAACTTGAGTTCAAACAATATTTGCCTGACTTAAATCATAGCTACGTGTTTCTTTTAAAGTGGGGAAGATGACAAATTTGGAATATCGCTTTTGCAATACAGAGAAACTTGTTCGTCGCTGTCTACAGTCGTAACTGATTTAGTTGCTTTATTTGTAGAACCAATTTCTTTAAGATTAAGTTATCAAATTATGCAACAGCACCAGATGTAGTCATCGGTTCCTCTTGTCCATAACGGTTTTTGTTTGTCCTTTAGATTTTTAGCTGCCTTTGAAGAAATTCCACTTCAAAAACAATTTGAGTGAAAATTGTAATGTCACTGTAATGTTATGTCGGATCAAAGCTTATTAAACTAATGGAAAACAACTGCGTATATACAATTATAATACATAAAAATTGTACGCATTGCTCATAATTTCTCGAATTTTCTTGTGCAGATAGGGTTCATTACGCACGCTTGGTGACTATGTTATAAGGTCAAGTGATGATCCTAGAACATTCTTATGGTCGTTCGTCCAAGCACCTTAGGAATGTGCTGAATCATGATGATATCACTAGATGTCACCAGCTGCTAGGGAATATTCATGGTTGTTCTTGATGATTCGCGAAAAATATTCAAAGAGGTCACTTGTAGATTCAAATGTGTAATCTTGTTGATTAGGTAAAGGCATCCTAGAAGAAATTCAGTTATGGTGCACATTCCTCAACTCCCATTTTCATGTTCAGTTGGTTTGAAAACAAGCAAGCTGTCCTAACAAGATTGAAAGCTACGAAACTCCGTAATACAATGACTTCATTTTCTCAGTTTACTTAAAATTTTTTTCCTTGCAAAATACAATGTGTTGACAAATGTTTTGATATTATTTAAGAGTAAATTGTCATAAGTGTAAAAGTCGCCCAAATGCCTGTTTCATTTGTTTACAAAAGAAAACCATAAGCTAAAGCCACGGACCTTGGTAAAAAATTGTCCTATTTTAGATGATGCATTTTGCTTTGCTGGTCTACTTCTGTATACGTCGGAGGTAACATCCCATAGGCATCTGTTCGTTTCCACTTCTTCTGTAAACAATATCTTAATAGCATCGCTGAGTCTAGCAGCAACGATAACAAGAACAATGAAAAACGAAAAACGCTGTAACAACAGCAAAAACAAGAGCTGCAACTAGGCCTATGAGAATGTGACAAGGTAGAGCGAGTTACAATTTGGAGCACGCTAGTTCCTCACCATTTAAAGCACGGTGGTCAATTTGTGGGACGCAACGGAAAATACTAGGCCTTAAAGTTTGGAGGGAGACTCCCTAAACAAACCACCTTTGGATCAACCCTAGCCTAGCAGCAGCAATGGCATAATCCTATTGATCATTGCAAACTATCATGATGGCAATGTTACTGCCACTGATCATGGAAAATTATAGCCAGTTATTATCAGACTGCTGAATACCTTTGTATTCTATCTATCAGGAAAGCCTGCCTTGACTTCTGCGTATAACACGACATTTCTAAATATACTCTACGTGACAATGTAGGTATCTTGCAATATTGGAAGCTCAAAGGCGATAGATCATATTCTTTAAGACCTTTTGACAGCGAGACGTATTGTCAAGTGACTTTATTAAAAGGCATAGATACAAGTCACAAAAGCCAGTAAGTCAGTAATGCCTCGTAGATTGGCTAAATAGTCAGGAATTTGGAAGAAAAATGGCATAGGTTTCGCAGTTGATAAAAAAGATGCATAGCTCAGAGTTGTCTTTTCGGGCTCTGCTCATTTGTAAGCTAATATCATTTTACTAGCCAGAATAAGTGTTCTTTGCATTTCTTCTTTCAATCTTCGTTGTCCCTTTTGGATATATTTGGTTATCAGCTCGCGTTTAGTCCTACCACCCTATGTTGTAAATCAAAACAAGGCCATGCAGCCTACCGAATGAAAATTGAGGGTCAAAATTATGTGTTCTTTGTGCCGTAAGCTGCATCATTTGCGAGAATTAAACTTTTCAAAGTGCTGTGAAACACACCTGGTTCATACGTTAGCAAACAACTTAAGTGGAGGGATATTTTTAATTAAGATATGCCACTCGCCAAATTCCGTTCCTCGTCAGCAATAATTACGCAAGGAAAACAAACCTCAAGTTTCAGTTGTTTAAAATTGTTTAAGACTGAAATTTTTAATGTAAACGAAAATCAAACCAAATACTTCTCTTTAGTGATGTTTTTAAGCTTTACACCTTGCTTAAGCCAAATTTCTATTCTTTTGACCTTTTGAAACTTTTTGTTAGGTGTTGTATATATTAACTAAAGGAAGGTTTGTGAAAATACTTTTTCGTGATTGCTATTGGCTAGAACTGTTAGGTTTTCTGATTCTAACAACCATGGAAAGTTTGAATTGAAATGACATAACTAATTTACTTCTTAATTAATGTTGGCAATTAAGGTATTCACACTGTGAATAAAAATTATTTCCACAAAACAAAACGTAAGCAATAAATATTTTATCTTACCCAGACTAAATCTCAGACAATAATATACGGTGTAATTATGCCAATTTGTCCTATTGGAGCTTAAATAAGATATACTTTCAAACAGGATTATCTCTATAGACAACACTTGACGTTAGAGATTTTTAGTTTACCTCAAAACTTATTCAGAACATTGTCCAAATACTTTTATTTGAACCAAACTAGTGTTGTTCTCTTCCTCAGCTAGGCAAGCCTATGAATTTCTGATCTATTAAGATCAACCTGCTAAGACACGCTTCTTCGATGATATATCTAAAGTATTTAGTCTTTTTAGTCGTTTTAATTGGCCTTACGTTTGGAAAATAAGTGTACAACTGTGGTGGAAAAAGTACAATACTACAGGTCTTTTCAATGACAGTATTAACAGCAAATTTACGAATGATTTTCTTAACAGCTCAATCATTTGATGAATGAAAAATAATTTTAAGTTTAAGACTTGTGGTATTGAAAGTGTTCTTCTACAGTTGTACAAATCCTAGCCATCATAAATATAACTGCTTTTTCTGTAACTAGGATTAATTAAAGTCTGTCTTTTGGCGTACCCCATGGGAACTGTTGGTTTTTTCGGGTTTAAAACATTCTGTTTTTACAAGGTCAAAAGGTCACTGCAAGGTAAGTCATACTTGAGGTTGATACCAGTGGTTACATGGATGAAAGATAAGAATGTACATTACACTAAAATAAGTAGAAGTCGCACTGAAGAGAAAGAGGCAAAATTTCAGAGTCGAGGAGTTCTCCCAAATAAACCGTTGCTGTACAGTGTCTAGCGACAGTTTGGTGGTATTAATGTATATACTGATGAGTTGTATGCAAGTCTAGTAGATCGTTCGAAGATTCATAAAGATCTCATCTAGACAAGAGATCGCTTCTGATTAATACCAGGGAAATACTTGTAGAAAAGGAACACGGAAGCCACGTAATGCAGAAGACAGAGAATCTACTTAGAAAGTTAGACTATGACCAACAGCACTACAAATTCGACTTTAGATTCGATCCAACAGATTGAGACAATCAGCTAGAGCACTTACTTGGTTGTCAAAACAATGGTCGATGTAGGGGGCGGATGGTGGACTTGGTAGTGAGTGATCGTAACAATCTTTTTGTGGTAGAAAGCTTGAAAATCGCCTTGACATTGTGCTAAAAACATATTTGAAAGCTTTTTTTCATTTGTCGCTCATTTGACACAGAATATGAAACATCAGAAAGGAAAGTATAGACATGTAGCTACCTTTATAGAAGAAACATGGATCGAAAGTAGCCAATGTTGAGCAATAAAAGAAGACAAAGAGAAAATGAAAAAAACAATGCATTGTTTGGCCAAGGACGTTTTAAGTATGCAAGAAGTTTTTGAGACCTAAAAGATGAAATATCCGTAAACTTTTGTTGAAACATTATAGAAAAAACTTCCTCTGGATACCCATTTTCAAGGAGAATCGACTTTATTTTCTTAAGTTCCTAGATTAATTTAGATTTTGAACAAATAAAAAGTAATGTGTGAACAAGTGCTGTGCTTTCTCCAAACTAACAAACATATTGGAAGTAAAAACTATTCCACTCTATTTGAAAATAAAAGATTTTGATCATTGTGTGTTGCCAGATATGACATTTGCAGGAGAAACTTGGTCCTTGACAAAAGAAAAAACGACACAGTAAAGGACAACACAACTCGCAATGGAGAGAAAGATGCTGGGCTTATGTCTGAGAGACAGCAAAACAAATGTCTGGATTCGTGAACAAACAGTGAAAGATGTCATCCAAGAGATAAGAAAAGTGGAGATGAGCAGGACATGTATTGAGACGGAGAGACGGACGATGGCCAGAGAGAGTCAGAAAGAGAAGGCGAGACCGACAATTCACAAGATGGGAAGATGAGATTAAGAAGCTTCAACCGGGATGGAAGAGAATCGCGTGGAATGGACTGGAGTGGATGAACATGAGGGAGGCCTTTGCCCAGCAGTGGGATCTCAATGGGTTTGGACACATAGATAGTGCTCTGATGAAGTTGATTTTCCTCTCCTTTGGACAGAAAGAATCCCAGCCAATGTAATGGCCAGTAAAAGTGGTTTTTCTTTAAGCTGTTGTTAAGAAAGTTTTGCCTGATTTTTCCTTAAAAACCTTAAATAAAGATGACAAACTATCGTGTCCCTTTTCTATTATGAATTGGAGTGCTGGATGTAGCTGATTAAGTTTATGGAAAAAACCTGTCACAGTCCAACTCTGTTTTAAAGATGGCAAACGTGTCATCAACATGGGAAAAATAAACGGACAGTTTGGTTGTTTTCTTTTAGAATTCGGTCCTAGTGAAAGCCAACAAAAATATTTGCCAAAGTTGGACCCAATGGGCTGCCAATTGCCACACCGTCCCTTTGTTGATACATTGTGCAGTTAAAACTGAATTTACTACCCCTAGTGGCATATTCCATGAACTCAACAAAGATCTCCTCTGGAATGAAAGGTTTTCAAAAGTACAAAGCATTGGCACATATTTTTATCGGTTCATCAACATTAGTGAACATTAGTAATAAGGATAATTATATCAATAGTCCTAAAATTGAAGAAGCATTTTCAGACATTTTTAGCATCAAATTGACCAAATGATTAAATGTAAAAGTGTACTTTCTACATAAGACTTCCTTGGCTAGGTAATGTTTCTATCCGTGCAAAAACTCAACGTGAAAAAGCTTAAGTGAAAAGTTTCTCGGCTTTTAATTCCAGAATTGTTTTCATGACTAGCAAAACCTTACCATCCATTCATTAGGATTACATACCTACCACACAAAAACGTTTAGTTGTATACGAATTCCTGTGCCGATGTGAAGTTCGGTATATTGGTCGCACTTCTCAAAGCTTGAGTGACAGAATCAATTCCTTCTAGAGAACATCCATCTAATACATACAAAGCTAAAATGAGCGTCAAGACTTGTAATTCTAATACAGGCCAACATTTACTAGAAAACTCATAATGGGTTTACGATAAACCACAACTGTAAGAGAACAAGTGGAAAAAAAGAAAATATATCAAGATGACCATGTAACTCAGTCTTCTAAAAGGGGTCTGATTTTCCTCTGCATTATAAAGTTTCATTTCATAAAGATAACACAGCAGTTAATGCGCTTTCTTATTTCATTTTCTATTGCACAATACTTTTCAAACTTCACTGATCTTCTCTCGTTGACAAGTGCGACATCAAATTGTGCGACCAATTTGTGACCAGTTTCTGTTAATTGGTAGATCACATATCTATACTGGAAGTACCCGAGAGTGCAGACCTCTGCTAACCGGTAAGTCTCTCTCTCTAGATTCCATATCCTTTCAGGGCGTACGTGATCATTGTTCTCTGCGGCTTTCTGTCATTTGTTGTCTGCAGCAGTTCTTGCTGCAGTTCTCATAATTTCTTTATTTCCATCTGGTGTTTGATCCTTCATCCATTTACTCACACTCATCAAGTAGATTAATCGATGCCTTCGCTGCAAGCCACTTACCCTTAAAATACCCCGCAAAGGAGTAGCAGCCTAGGAGGTACCAACTCAATGGCCTAGCAAGACTCTTAGTATACCTAAAGCATGAAATACATCTTTTCATCATCAGTAGAGATGTCTCATCTTACTTGGAATCATTGACTCTGAAATCGTACACCCTATCTAACAATGATCAAGAATTCCACGACAAGATCCTCAATTCCAACTGTTGTCTCGATCATAACTTCCGCACATAGTGAGGCCTTTTAGTTTCTTGCGCCAGCGTTGTTGTCGCTGCTGCATCCCGTGGGTTTTGATCACAGAAGTTTTCTTCCACACTTTTACATGTTCAAACAAAGGTTGCAGTATACGATAACATCTTACCAGTGTTCAAAACAAAGGCTCTTTTGGGAAGAGGGATTTTCATTCACCGATTTTATGGTAGGCAACCTTGATTGGATATATCAATGCAATGTTCTGTTTTGTAGTGTAGAAAGATCGCAGCAATACAATTGTCGTCGTCCATACTCCTCATCGGGCAATTTAATTGCTAGGTTAAAAGATACGCTTCTTTGAGTAACTAGCAATAATACTAACTAAGCGCCCAACTCACGGCCAAAAAGTGGCATTGACCAATGTTTTACATTTAATTGATATTTGCGTAACAATGTGGATTATTAAGAAGTGAAAATAACTATCGTTTCTTCCAAAGCGTAATTTGTTATAGCATTAATAGGGAAGGAGATGTCACCCATAAGGGTAATTACTTAAAACAGCATGTTTCTTTATTGAACAATTGCATTGTTTGTTCATTGCCTAATGCGGAATATGAACGGCAGAAACATTTTTACTGTGATCTGCCTACACTACAAAATACAGCATGCCATTGATACCCTTCTAGCAAATCAATGCTGTTTACCAAAAGGGTTGGTCAGTTAGCATCCTTCTGCTCAAAATGGCTTTGGTCTCGAACAACCTGGTACGGTGTACGACAAATTTTCACCTTTTTTTGATGACGTTAAAAGTGTTGAAGAAATCTTTATGTTTCCGACCCACTGGGTGCAACAGCAAACACAACACGGGTATACCGGGCCCAACTAGGTGGGGCAATTATCATCATAGGTGACATCACCTTCCTTTTTAATGCAAAAGCACAAGAACACTACAGAAGAAACAATGCTATGCTTACACTTTTTAATAGTCTGTGGTGCATATCGATGGAAGTGCTTTGACCTTGTCTGAGAACGTTTGCATCCCTAACTTTTTGAGGAGATCGATCACAGTGACGCTATCTTACCACCTAATGTCCCATATTCTTCGCAGACACTTCCCTCGGAATATATTAATCAGTGTATTGTTTCCATTGTTTATCCTGTAGGTTTCAAAAGTATATAATACTCCGGTAATTTTTTACAGTAATTTTTTACAGCCAGTCAAACAAGCAAACTAACATTTCTCAAAACCATAACCTCTGCCTTGGAGGAGGCAACAAATTGTATTATGCGGTTTTTTGATGACTAACATAGAGAAAAACCAAAATCTTAAAATTTTCACCCGCATTCACATAATGAAATGCCTCTAAGTTTTGGCATTGATATGAGTTATGTGATGACTTAAAATTTGAAATGTTGACCGTCAGTTGACAGTCATATTAATTTAAATTCTTTTGTTTGAATCCGAATGGTAGCTTTAAGTTTTCAACAAGTGCACTGTTATATTTTCGGGAACATTGGTCTATTCAGAGTGAAATCTCTGACACTAAGACACATGCTACAAGGAAGTTGGCATCAGCAGAAAAAATAGTAGGTGACCCTAGTCATATACCGGTGGTCACCTGCACAGAAGGTCAGAGAATGGAATCCTGGTAAATGGTGCAAGGAAAGTGACATTCACATTTTCATAAAAATAAATTTAATCAGATACAAAGGGCTCACAATTAAAAACAATTAGCCATTTTTATAAGAAAAACATTAACTTGTTCACCTAGGGTACCTCTGCTGTAAGATACTTTTGTAACTTGGTAAAATTATACTTTAAGAAGACTCATATGCCTTTTGACGATTGATTCTCACTACTCAAATACATTTGCATATCTTGGTCCATGATGTTTCTACAAAAGGATCTGTTCAAGCCGCAATTGCTTTGTTGTGAGTTGATGAAAAGTGTATTTTAGACACGGTAGTTTTGAAGAGAGCTTTGGGCATAATGCCTTCCAACAACAGACTTCACTTGTTTTTTTAAATCACAGTATCCAACTTTGAAAAAAATAAATTACAGTAATCCCACCATTTTCATACATTTAATAAAATAATTACCCTAGGCATCATATTCAGGCTGTTTGGCCTTTTTCTTGGAGGCAATAACAATACGACAGCCAATCAAGTGTAGGAGAAAATATACTCACAACCTATAGTGAATTTTTTAAACAGCAGAGTAGAATTTCAACTTAAAACTGAAATTTATAGTTAGCTGCTCGACACCGTTCTCCTAACATTTTTCAATTTTTGTGATTTTTGCAACAAAGGGAGTCACGAGTATTGACCGTATCAGAACAATGTCGAAGAAAAATCTGTGGCAACAAGTTAAGTATTCAACAATGGAAAATCATACGTGCATTACCTTATTCGCGTAATGTCTACAACCGTACGTCTAAGAGTTCTTTTGGACATAAAAGATGAACTCGTGCTTTATAAGAACCGGAAAGGATTTGAATTTATAGCGTTGTCTTGCGGTAAATATGACGCAAAGCTTCTCATTATAAAGATCTCAGTTGCTTCTGGAAAATTTAGTCTTGACACAACTCCGACAATTGTTATTACTCATATGGAATTGTTATCAGATATCCACCTGAAATAAGTGATTCCAATGATAGCAAGGGTGCCTGTAACTTGTTTGTCGTTAAGAGCCGTTCACGTCAGTAGGGTTTACTGAGTTTGTGCTTATGTCAAAAATATAATTTTTAATTTATACCTTTATTTGTCTGCCGCCTTCGCTTAATAATCAGCCCTTAACATAGTCTAACACCAAATGTCTTCTATCTATGTAACAAAGTTTGTTTTTTATCTAAATTTAACCAGAAAAAGGAATAAAGCAAGTTTAGAAGGTGTTAAGTGATGGTAATTGCTATAGATACAACAAATACATCGATGTTCAAGTAACTTCAAAATGGTCATAGATCACTATGAAAGGTTGCCTCTCAATATAGATTATCTTACGTTATTAGGTTAGATATAGACCAATACCTAAATAGTGCAAATTATATAAAAAAGAAGCAATTAGACTTCTGACAGCTTTTCTGGAAATCTGAAGACGTTCACCCTTCGATCTTTGTTCATGATTGTTGCTATATTGTTGTTACAAATTTATTACCTGCCAATTAGCATGTTACTTGATCACTCAAAGTCAGGTGATTTGTACTGGAAAACTCCTGTGACAAAACTAACTTAGTCTAATGGAATGATTTAAACACACTATTAACTGAGCAAACAGCTAGACAAATATTTGTCTGGCAAAGTAAACTGTTTTAACTTGTCGGAGTGAAAATAGTTACAGTATACATTATATACTTTCAAGTAACCGAGCAGACCGGATGCTTTTAGGCAGAAGGAATAAAATTGCAACCTTACCCTGATATGCATTAAACTCATGTATTAAACTGTCGTGGGTTCGAAAGAGGACTTATAAGCAATTAAACCTGCTTTACACCAACGCCCATTGTTTATTGTATAAATCCATTGAGACATTGTCATAGGGCAATGACGTGTCCATGAGGGAATAGAGATTATCTTGACGCCCCGCTTTTGAAAAAGAAACTTCATAAAATGCGCTCAAAAACATTATAAAATTTGTAAGAATAGCTTAAGACTCTTGGGCAAGAACGTTGCCAAGAACTAAGCACCTGGTTCATCTCCGTTTATGACCTCTTACCTACTCTATTGTGATAGGGTGATAGTGTTTCCATTAAGATTATTTTTAGTAGTATCTCTTATGTTAGGCTTATGCCCCTGCGGTTTTGTAGTTTAACTCTGTGGTAAGAAGAAGTAGTCTGTCTATAATTCTCCTTTAAAAAGACATGATAATATGGCGTTCAACTTGATCGGTCCGATAGGAGTAGCATCTAACAAATCCTTCTTCCAGCTAGATAAACGTTGGAATACTATTAATTCAAATGTTCAATGGAAATATATGATAAAACAGATAGTGTGGTGTTAAGTTTAAATCGACGTGTATATCACAACTGGTTATGGCACGAGAAACTATGATGGTCAAGGAATTTTTAATTTTAAACACCAAGGCATGCCATTAATAATCCTATGTTTATTGAAATAATCATTATAGTTTCAGCATAAATGGACTTCCTCGTATGCTTTTATTTCTTCATTGCAAAACCAGACAAATTCGAGGGAGACATTGTGGTCTGGGATATATCTTCAGTTTTAAGTTATCGAGAGTTCCTGCTTAATAGGGCACCAAGGAACAGTCATAAAAGGTATCGATTCAAAATACTGATTTTGACCTATACAAGAGTGAGCAAACCGCACAGAAATGAGAACCAACAACGCCTTTGACGAGATGTAACTCCTGGAATAAAGAGGGAAAAACTATTGACCGTTTATTAACAAATAATTTTTATAAGATCCCAGATTCAACGGTAGATTTTAATCTTTACACTGAAGTTTACATTGCTTATTTGCTTCTTATGTACCAATTTCATTCTTTTGTGACTTGAAAGCTGTTCCCATCAAATACTTTAGAACACGACTGATGATGGTTGCTGTTTACCAAATTTCCTCCTTTCGGCTGATGACAGTGGTTGCCAATGCTCTTTTAGTTAAAAAGCCATTGGTAGTATTTAAAACTAAACGTAGTAAAAATTCAAGTGGTGTACGTGTTGTGTCTGGGATTTCATCAATCCGACAAAGCAAGAGCCTTGCTAGGATGATGGAAGCATTTCAAAATGATTCTTTACTTGTTGTACTTTTGCTCCTGAATTAAAATGGCAGACGCTAGCAGTGCTAAAAGTACTAGACATGATTCTTAAATCCCTCTAACTCTGTCTTAAATTGTATTGATTTTATTAGCTGCGATAAACCAAAAAGGTCCTTTCAACTTAAGACTCCTGTGTGAAGACTCAGTTGGCTCAGTTGGCTCAGTTGTACTGTAGCAGAGAGACTAAATTTATCAAACATAGTATGAACGCAGCCCTCATTCCTTAAGCTGAAGCCCGGTCAAAGCTGTAAAACTATATGTGATACCTTATGTCTTTCGACTGGTCACGTATATTACAAGCGTAATAGCGTACCTGTCTTATACACTAGTGGTGTTGCTGAAAGACTTTAACTAGTTAGCCTCCAGATAGTTCTACGAAATGAAATCGACTATGCTAATGACACGAACGTTCACCGTGTTATAAGATCATGATGTATCCTGTTTTGTTCTCTCATAAAAGAAGTTTAAGTTAGATCTTTAATTTTGCATTTATTTGAATCAATAAGATAATACTACTTTATTAATTGGCCAAACCTAAAAGTCTCAAATTCGAGCTTTGCAGGACAATTAACTTGTGCTTTCGATATTGATCGCGCATTAAGATTGACGCTCGGCATTTGAAGTCTTCAATACAGCAAAAGCTCACTAGGAATAGAACACTGACTAAGTATGTACATAGGAAATTAAGCAAACAAAAATATCTTTTCTGGATTAAACAAATTCAACTTAAGGTCAGGAAAGACGCACGCCAATGGTCTAACAATGATCACTAAATTAATAGCGTAACTAGCTCATTTGAATGAGCGTTGAACATATAACCAATTTCTTTTTGTTTACTGGTTAAACTTTATCTTATGATCTCCTAGCACATTACTTGGACAACAAAACTGATAGAGTCTCCTCCTCCTCGCGTCCTTTTGATTGTAGAGATTTCAATTGTTACTCTACAAGTGACGCACATTCTTTATATGCTGTTCTGTTTAATAACAACGTACAGGTAATCGAAGACAAATAACTCGCCCGGTAGACTCTTTCTTGCTCTAAATCGTTTGTCGTTGTCAACAAGAAGTGTTGCTTTCGTGATATCCTGATACTTGCTTAAATGTCTTCTTAATAGCATAGTAAACAAGAAAGAAGTTCGGACGACGTAAAGATTCTGGAATACAAGCTAAAAAGAAATTGAATTCAAAGGAACCTGGTCTAGTCTTTACCAAAACAGGGCTTGATTTTAATTGCCGCAATAAATCTAATATTTCGCCTAAAAATAGAATTTTGTCTCCCTTACTATGTAAAGACCTCCTTTATGTGGTCAATTTGTCTCGTTTTGTCCTATTGCGCCACCGTGATAGAGGTATCGTCTCTACCTATAAAACTAACAACTTTGAATCAAATACACTCTTTCTCCCCTCTTTTGGTATTCGTACTTGAGTACCAGTAATCAACTAATACCTCGCAGAAAGTGTATCTCTGACCATAAGAAGTGACCAAGTGAAGATATTGATGGGTGTCAAGGACAAAATGGAGATCCAAAAGGGTACCGATAGCTTGATTAACCCAGAAGTTTAACATGAAATTTATATTTGTAAAAGAAATGGCTGAAGTAGAAAGTCAATGTTTGATGGCAAATCACTGATATAATCAAGACTAGGGTTAGATCGAAGCTTGCTCGTGCATTTGCAAAGCTTGTTTTTGATGTACGCATGCCTTTAAATGATATAGATTAAACAATAATTGCATTGCATTATTCCTTTTCTTTTTACTAATGCCATCTAATCTAAGACCATAACTTCCAATAATTTGATTTATAATTTAATATAGTGGATCATGCATGGCGTAACATTTAGTTAAAATAATTTGCTTAGTTGCGTAAACAACCTCCTGGTGGTCTGCAGCATTGCTGGCTTGATAACACAGACTTCATATCCCAAAATGGGTAAATAAGAAACATGCCTTAAATATAGCAATGCTTTTTCGAGGTTTAACTTCTATGCCACACTTCTCCAAAATCATACTTCGATTCTTTTCATAAAAATGTCGAGATAAATATAAGCTCCAGAAAACATGGGGTGTTTTTGGAGGGTATTAAGTATAAACGTTTTAACTTAATGGCGTTATAAGGGACAAAAAATCAATCTACCAAAATCTCGACGTAAAGAGTCTTACAATAGTCTTGCGTCAGAATAACTTCACCGCATAAACAAGACGAATGTCAAAAACAAACTGATGCATTGTTTTTTCTTTTCAAAAGGTCCGTAATGTGTAGTATATTTGCCCTATAGCAGCCCGTATACATGGAACTCCAGCAATACAAAATAATTTTGAGAGCTATAAGTTGCACAACAGATCTGTTGGTAAATAGTAAAGAAGTCAAAGTATAGTCAAAGTTCCTTTCGAAACCATTTCGATGTCTAGGACAGTACCCATATCCATTTCCTTATCCTTTGAGCCACACAGCTGTGCGAGTACATTGAATGCTATAGCAGGGGGATGGCCCAATGTGTTGAACTTCCATAGTCTATCCCATAATTTCTGAGTACTAAGCGTGGAAGCATCATGTACCATGTCTTTGGCATGACCCGGTCGTGGATTCGAACCCACAACCTTCCGCACGCAAAACGAAAACTCCACTACTAAGCCAATGCTGTGGTTGTTGTTAAATGGTGTTCTATCACTAACATTCACAAATCACAAAGGTTATTCAAGGAGAAGTATTCATCTATTGATGAAGTTGTTCAAATCCCATTTCAGGATACCAGAACTCCTTACCATACAATTGTTTGGCTATAACAGACGACTTAAAAAGAGTTGGTTTAGTCATTTTAAGGTACGGTAATACTACGACAAAGGTTTTTTGCTATTAGAGGCTTCTCGTTTTTGAAGAACTATGCAAGTACTAGAAATATTAACTTATGACAATGATGACATCGTTTGATGATGTCATTACCAGCTACTTTGTATTGGAGGTAGAATCCGGGCCCTATGAAGTGATCACTGCGACCACCTTGGTTTTCGTAAAATCTGTAATCCCCGTTGACAGGAAACCCATGAAACAGTATAACAAAGCGAAATAAAGAAGAAAGAAGTGAGCTCATGTTACGGCAAAGTGTGTGGTCAAGATGTTACGAAGTGATGTTATTTTCAGAATAGAAAAGTCCCCCCCCCCCTACTAATCCAGTTTACACTGCTTTTTCACAGTCTTCTTCTGCTTCCTGTGTTTTGACTCTATCGTTAGAGGTTACTTCACTCCAAGTCATCACATATTTTATTGGCCTAAGGTGTTCCAAATGAGCTAACTCAAATCAGATGATGAATTAGTAGCTGGAAGGTTAAACAGAGCAGAGAGCAGACCACCCGTCCCTTTCCAAGTTTTTATTTCATACTAAAATGCTGTGTCAGTTGGATAAAAGAGGCCCAACCCCCTTTTAATAGCAAAGTCCATTGCTTTGAACAAGCGAGGTACGAAGCACAAAGACTTGACAGAAGACAATTTAGTTCAGTCAATCGCAATTATTACGATACGATAACATCATGTACAGTCATGCAAACCATCTCTTTCCAACAGAATACACTTAGGTATAATTCTTTGTCACTTTGAAGGCATTGTGAGCAACTTAATTATGAACAATCTTTTTGTGGTACAAAACTCAAGGCAACTTAATTATGCTTCCATATTCATGTAATTGGAGCCATTTTAAATTTAAGGAATAATTATATTTATTTATTTGACTGATTTACGGTCGGTGTGGAATTAATTCTTATTTAATGCGTGACAACCGAGCAATCCGGAGATCTAATTATAAAGAATTTCTGTGCCCAAGCCCTATAGATCAATTTTTTAAACCAATTTCATTGCTTTGCATTGCGCATATAATGAAGAATTTTTTCAACTGGAGCGCGAATCCCCATTCCCACAGTGGATATTCCTATGACTCGGAAATCTGAACTGTGAGCCACAATAAAGGATTGAAATGCGTGGTACAGCATCATAAAATGCAGAGCAGAAATAACCTACTGCAATAAATAATTTTAAACCAGTCGCAAAAATTGCCATATAACGGTTTCGAAGGCAGAAGTTCACTTAAAGCATAGTTTTTCGTGCAAGCAATCTTTCGGGCGATTTTGGAATTTGCTAATCAAAATGTAACTGCAGAGGAAAGGTTGTTTATCGATATTTTTTTGACAATTTACACCCTGCATTTCAGAAACTTTGTAACAACAAAAGATAAGCTCATGATGTTTATAGAAGGGAACAGAGAACCATAGAACCATGGCACCTTTGCATCATAAGTGTTTCCAACTAGATAACAAGTTTGTAAGTAATTTAAATAAGCGTTAAGATAATGGTAATTTTATGGCAAAAAACCACAGCTTACAACCTGTTTAAACGGAGATAGGGTCACCCTCCAGCGGTGACAAGCCTACCAGTGGGATTAACACAGCTCGCTTTAGTCTGCATACTCAACAAAGGTCATGTTGGGGGTAGGGCTAGCGACATGGCTCTGTAGTTTAGTTTTGTAAACAATAAAATGACAGGCAAATGTTCTATTTTATTGCTATTTTCATTTTCCCTCTCTTTAGCACCCAACAGCGTTTTTTCAGCGCTGCTGTCTGTTTTCGTCAATGGTAATAGCCCAAAGACATCATCAAAGCCGCCTGACATTTCAAGCCGCTAACCAGTATGCTATTGCTTTTGCATGACTACACGATCATAGAATTACTCGTCGTCAACGAAGACTTTGGAGGAAGCCTGAATAAAAGGAACAGTGTTGGAAGAAATTGGATGTGCATATTCTTGATCTACATTGTTGACGTCTATATACACGTTATGTTTTCTAGGTATTCTCAAGATTTATTCTCAAGATGCTTATTAGTGATAGCTTTTATCTGATATCTTCGAAAAATTCACTAGGTTGAGACATGTGGACATCATTTTTTTACGTGATTGAAAATTTGGCGCGCGAAGTACGTTAGTTGGTGCTCATTTTATGAACTTAGATAAAGTCGTCGCGTAGTATCATCCCACAGAATGTGGATGACATCTGCCACTTCTTACAGGCCAGAGGCTATCAACAAGTCATAATTACCGGTGCTAAATCCCGTACTCTCGTCTTTATACGGGCTGATGCCATGGTTCTTAAACCCAAACTAATTCAAGCATCCCAATAGTCTTGATATATCGCCCCCTTAACCATCCAGTCATAGACATCCTAATCAAAAGTCACTCTATACTCCATTCCGATTCTCTGAACGCACCTATCTTCCTCGAGAGACCCATGCTATCCTACAGACGCGACAAGACACTACAGGAGCAACTCACGTTCAGCACCATACAGAGCAATCCCATCTCCACATCAACAACTATGCTACATTGCCCACAGCCATGCCATGGGCCACATTGTAAATCTTGCCCGCTCACATAAACTGCACCCTTCACACGACCCAAGGACACTGTTTATATTAATCACTACTCATGTACCACGATGAACTTAGTGTACGTCAGGAAAAGCACTATATGTGACGTTTTGTACGTAACCGAAACGAAAGGCTCATGTTCCGACCGCTTTTGAGAACACCTGAGGCAACATACGCCACCATCGTGATACACCTGTAGTATCACATTTTGGCCAGACCAATCACAACATCACAAACGATCTTAAGTGCACTGTGCTTCGTCACAACACTGGGGACTACCACCACAGACTCACAAAGGAGAAACAGCTTATCCACATTGTAGAGACACTCTCAAGAACTGAACTTAGGGTTTGACTGCCATTAAGGACTATATCCACGCTTGTTTCTTTCACATTTCCTCTCCGCATCTACCGTAGTTCTTTCTTCCTTTAGTGTCTTTCCATAGATCTATTCTTGCCTTTGTTGTTGTCCATTGTCTCATTTTGGCCGGTTCCTCCTTCTCTCTATGTACACTAGAAACAGTCCATACTAAAGTGCCCCTGCCACTTTGCAATAAAGCGACAGCATAGCTACACTCCTGAGATTGTTCCTATCAGAATTAATCCATACTACATGTAATGGTTACGATTTAAAGATACTAAACCATAGTTGAAATCATCTTGTGATGTTTTTCTCTGATGCTCGAAATTAAAGCTATTTCTAATAGTTCACAAAGGCTTAGACGGAAGATTATATGACCTCCATGAGGATAATTGCTTGAACAAGTATATTTGTTGACTAACACTTGTGCTTTCAGCTAATTGTCCAATGCAGAAAATCGGCGACGAAAACTTATTTGCAGTGATCCGCCTGTACTACACGGGGACTATCACTGGGCCTCACTAGGCGAAGGGAATCGCCTATGTAGTACTTATTCATCATTCTGTTGCATGACTGAGGCCTTGTAGGTCGAAAATTTGAGGATGGATCGTTATTTTCTTCAAAAGGGCGGTAAAGTTACAATTTGTTTCTACTTTATAGCTGTATACAAGCCCCAGGTCACTACAATTTTGGGAATCATCCCACAGAATGTAGATGCACCAGAAGATTCACCCCACAGAATGCAGATGCATCCAAATTGCACAAAAAAATAAAATGTTTCTGACTTTGTGCATTGTGCATGCACAAAATATCGTTATCTCCCGTGAGTGAGCCGTAGTGCAGCCTGGGTAGTGCAAGCTACAACGACAAATCTTGTGGTCCCTGCTTGTAACAGCCCTTTTCACTGCATGGAAGCCAGCTAGGTTACATTTTTTCCAATGTTAGGAGTTTTAATCAAGAAGCAAACAAAACGTGCAATAAGTAGTAATTATCCCTAGAGATATTTGACAGCAGCAATAGCATAATGCTAAAGTACTGGCTTGGCTCCATGATCGGGTCATAACAAACACTTAAGAAATGGTACATAGTGCTTCCAAGCTTAACATTCATCACTAATGCGATAGGTTATGGAAGTTAAACACACGGTGCTACCAGTAAGCAAGCTACCTACTGTAGCATTTACTTCGCTTGCACAGCTGTACGGCTCAAAGGCTAAGGAAGAGGAGATGGGCACCACCCTATGCACCAAATGGTGTAGGAAGGAATTTAACTTCAACAATCTTTTTGTGGTACAAAACTTGAAAATCGCCTTGAAAATTTGCGACATTGCGCTAAAATCATACTTAAAAGCTTTTTCGTCTGACACTCCTCAGAGTATGAAACGTCAGAAAGGAAAGTATATGTATATGGCAACCTATTCTACTCTGAGGAGTGTCAGACGAAAAAAGCTTTTAAGTATGATTTTAGCGCAATGTCGCAAATTTTCAAGGAATTTAACTTAACCTAGAGATGTTGAGAAATATGCTCCGGAATGCGTTCAGACATTAGTCCATCTGGTAAAACAAGAAAAGGTTCCACTTAATAACCGTAATGGGCAAGTTTTTGCTTTCGTCTACCTGTCAGTCAGGATTTTACCATAATTATTGGTTTTATTTACAGTCTACAAAATAACATTGCTAATTGCTGAATTCGGATACCTGACAAAATGTATTTGTTAAACAATCTATATTTTCTGCCCATACGTGCTTTTCCACCCTCTGACTCTTAAATGTTCAGTCCAGTTTACCGACAGAACACCTAAAAAGTTGTATTTGAGAGACATGAGCTAATACCATTACTGATTAGACAATAAGCCTCTCTTAGAGCCTGTTCCAACTGTTTTGATAGGTTTTCAAAGCGGTGATTTTTATTCCGTATTTGAAAAACTTGGCGTCCTCACGTATCATTTTCAAATCCAATTTACTCGTCTACGCGAATACGCTAAAATTGCAAATATAACATACTATAAATATCGTTGCCTTTTGATACCGATCATAGATATAGGCTATCCTAATTGGACGGGGACTGGAATGGATCCTACTTTTGACGTCATCGTATTTATAAGTAGTCTCTTTCGGCGTCTACACGGATACAATGCACCAGCGATATCAAAAATAGATAGTCTGAAGAGCGCATTTGAAAATCTCCGTATTCATGACGAAAAACACCACTTATGTATGAACTCAGAGTCGACACGAAGGAAAGTGGGTGTGGACTCTTTGCCTTATCAAAAGTCTAGAAGCCACTGTGGACCTCCAGTTTCGTTTTCATTTGCACTGTATGTCAAGACTTTCGTGTGAAAACAAACGACACGTAGTTTTCAGTAAAATAGTCAAAACATTCTTTTAAACGATAAGCCAGAATGAGACTATGAGAGGTTGACTTTTGATCTTTCGTATATTTGTATATTTCAAATAGTATATTCAAATTAAATCTTCAGATGTTTACCTTAGTATCATGAGCTTGGTGTCTTACGGTATCAAAATGGCAGAATCTTGCAAACGCCTCTCTTTTGCTGTTCAGTCTGCCGTGTAAAAGTATCGATTCTCCTGAAAGTTGCACAGTTACCGCAAGATGCAAAGTATTACCTCATTGAGATATAACTTATTTAAAATAAAAAGTTATGACAGTCCGACGCATCATTTCAGAGATGACAGCTTTTTTGTAAACGAATTTTCCTTCAAACAAACGCTCGGCCGACGTTCGTTTTGCAGCGGGAACTATGAGAACATGGAGAGATGGGTTCTTTCTTGGCATTAGCAGTGCAACGGCCTGAAGTGATGTTTTAGTGACATTTGTAAAGACAGTAATGATGTTTAACATTATACGTTCGTATAAAGTGTAGTACCGAAGATAAAAATGATTTGTCAGCAAATTCTCGACTTTCGAAGTGTAGCATCAAGCCATCATTTAAAAGCTCTACGCCCTTGAATCTACTTCTCTGATCTGTTCCTGTGTTGACGTCACAATCTTCCCACCACGCAGCAAATTCTACGAAACAATCTGGCTCTCTTTCAATCAGAACGTATCGTAATTATTCTTGATAAATTTGAAATAATTGTTTTAATCTAAATGTGACGGATTTATTTGTTTTCATGACATCTTTTTCCCGATAAAGATGCTCTCACCAATTCACGGTTTGTTAACTAATCTCGTAGGTTGCAATCGTGAAGGTGGAAGTCCCTCCATCTTGGATAATAGGTAAGTTTTCAAGCTTCACTCCTACACAAACATTTTGCCTACGCAATTAAGTTTAATCTACACTTGAATCTGCTTTCAAAGACTACCGAACTAAATTCTTGCATTTAATCCATTTGTTTAAGCAGTCATGGCAAATCGTAAACATTAAAAGTCAACAAACAGGTTTTTTTCTCATAAGAATAATATTCTGTTGATAAATATCAAATACTGCTTCTGTTTTGGGTGTTTTGAAACTAACATGTCAGCTATTTCAATTATGCGATAAATAATTACATAGTGTTATCACCCATGAGCAGAAATTTGTGGAATGGCTGGCTTGATTCAGGTGGCAAATATGTACTTATATGAAAAACTGCTTCGCATTTGTACCTAGCAAGCTTTTTAATAAGAGGGAGTAATTTTGGCATGAACGTGCTGAGTAATTACTGAATTTCTTATTAGGTATCTTCCCTGTATATTTTAAAAATGTACTTGTTAATTTTAAGTTAAAATCTTCATATATAATAAAATGCACAGTGGTTTGTTTACAGTGGCCGTTAGAGATTTGCACTCTTAGGTATGCAAGGAAATGGAAGTTTATGACCGTTTGAACGGAGAGTATGTCATACGTGAAATTTGCAGCGTAAATTAGTTTCCTGGATCAAACACTCTACTTGCTTGTCTTTCCACAAGCACTAATATAGTTGCTATTAGACTATGACTATACCTTGGGTCCTGTTGATAACATCACCTATCATTTAAACCACTAAAACGTTTTCATTGGTATAAATATCGGGAAACTTTCTAGCCATTCGTAAGTTTCCTGAGATCGCTCATCTATAATCTAAGACAAGGAGGGATAAGCTTCAAAAGCTACTAGAATACTGCTTGGGCCCATACTTATGGAAAATTTAAATAACTGCAGTTAAACCTGCATGTTTGCTCAAGGGTTGGGTAGGTTTGGCCGCTAAATAGAGGCGGTAATTCGAAAGAGCTTTTCAAAGACAGTAGAAAATTTGTTATCATCAAATGTTGTTTCTCATTTGATGATATTTTATCAAAGAAATATTTAGTCTATAATGTATTGAAGAATACAAAGTATGTTTAATAACAGTCACACATTTTACCTTTATAACATTAACATTTTAGTCAAACATACCCAGTTTGTTTGGCCACTAGTTATTAGAGCCTTACTAAGGGGCAAGGATCTCTCGAAAAGTATCCCAGAAACGTCTTTGACTTTGGAAATGATAAACTTCCTTAATCACGGCTTGACGTAAGTTGACAAAGAGTAAGATTTTTAAACTTTTTAACATACTCTGCATTCGTTGTTCTGTTTGTAGTCAAACACTGGCTTACCAATGAATTTTTTAACAAAGCAGAACTAGGTCGGCCTGAAAATACTGGGTCGTTTTCCAAATAGTATTTAACATAACATCTTGTTAATAGCGTAGGAAAACAAAGTTTAGTGCTTTCTGGTACAAACTAGTTGCAAAAGTGCTCTGTTCTTGAACTGCTTTTTTTGAGAGTACTTCATCATTCGTTTCTGTCAAGCTGGTGTACAGTATATGACTACCAGCACATGTGCCACGGAGTTTGTGTAAAAAGATCTCTGTTAACGAAGCCTATAGGAGCAAAAATACCAATGGAACATGCCCTGTCTGCCCCAACAACAAAGATATGGTCAGCCTCTTTATCGCACGATAAGTGTATCGAAACAATGACTTTTTAAACAGTGCAAGTGATTCAGTAATTACTACTCCTTTCTGCTAATCAAGAGCCTGGGAGAATTAAATCGCTAAGTAAATAGATCGCAAAACACCACGTGCTGCACAAAGCAGTGTCTCCTAAGAGATGAAAATCCCCTTGCTAAACTTATAGTCTTTTTGTGCTATGGACACAATGGAAAGTAATTGTTTTTTCTTATGTGTGTGTTTGTTCATGTGTATGTACAAACAAGTAGCACAATTTATCATACTCCAGACTTTCGAGAGGTTAGACAGGACATAAAGAAAAGAAAACATTGATCAAAATGTTCGACTGGAGAATTTGTTAACGTACTTATCTCTTCTCTCTTTGTTCATGAAGTTCAATTCATGACCCCTCAGGCGCAATAAAAATTTCAATAAAATTGACAGGAAGGATTCTGTTCCAAAGATGTTTGTGTGAAACCACCGACCCTCGACCTGATTTCGAGACAAGTGCTCTTATCCTCCAAATTGGTATCCTCCAATTGCTCCATCCAACCTAATATTTGGAAGTACAAGTCAAATGATTGAATAAGATGCCTTCAGTTACTTAATATCAAAATCATACAACACAGTTATGCGAAATCAATTTGTCTTATTGCTAGGATTTCACATGATAATAAATGAAAGTTACACCTCGTACACAAGGAGTATGGGGCTGAAAGAACAGTTCAAAATGAACATTTGCAGAAGGGTTTTACTACTGCTGTAATCCTAACAATTTCTTTTTGGCTGAACTTAACAGTTTGACGAACGCAATCAAATGGTTTATAATTCTTAACCACAGTTTTCTAAAATCTGTCTATCGACGTAAAAACGCATAATAGGTGTATTTTTGTACCTGACATCCATTAATCGCCAATCATGTAGAGTCAGATAGATCCGGACGATGTATTTTAGTGTGAAAATCAGAAGGTAAGTTAAAACAACGGACCACAGCACTTCCTTTCTGACTTAACCCTAATTGACATCGATAGGTAAATTGCAGCAAAGTAACGAACTCCCACAGCTATTTCGTCTAACCATGGTGATTCTTGCCTGTTAGATTTAAGGCTGTCTTAGCAAGACACCTAAAGTTGTTCTAAACCGGCACGAAGCTATCACATCGGAAGGTCAGTCGTTTAAAGAACGGACTATGGCAAGGCTGTAGAAATCTCTAAACTAACAGCAAGGTCTTTAATTTACAAAAAAATGTAGTGCCGTGGGGCTAGAATGATACCAATGAAACACAAAATCAATAACTTTACCGTCCTTCGGAAGAACAGGATGATATATCCGATTTTCGACTTATTTAGCCTCAGCCCAAGGCCTTATAGGTCGAAAACGTGCGATTGATTGTTGTTTTTCTTCAAAAAGGCATAAAAAGCTACAAATTTTATATTTCATTAGCAAGGACTTTGGTCTAAAAATAATCTTCACTCGATATTCAACTCTAGCAGCGTTAGTATCAAGCAACAATCTAAAACTATGACGAGAAAGGAGTTTAACAGAGGTTTATAGCAAAGATGTTACAGAGTGAGCGTCGTACCTAAATGTAAATATTTAACATGGTGCCGAGAGGGATGAATGCCTTAAAGTCTTTCCTTAGTATGATATAAATGATAATAACACTTACATCATAAACCTTTCGCTGATGCAGTTTATTAAAATTATACTTGATTATGACCTAAACATTTAACAAATAGCTACAGCTATATGTCAACGTAAGGGCTAAACAAGAGGACGATCTTCAGTACGGAGCCAAAGAAAGATTATACCGAGTCAAAAGACCCCTAATAGTGCCTAGTCTGATGCTAATGACACGAAAATACGCTACATTTAGTAAATTTAGTCCAAACACGTTACAACTGTAAACATCAGACCAAAGTCCACAAACTACAAGTGACAAGTACATTATTTATTGACCAAATAATATCGTCTCTCTCCAAAACACGTAAGAACCAAAAAACGAAATATGTATATAACGCTTGGGGATCCTAATTCAACCTTTCACTAAGTTATAGTGAAAAAATTACTTTTCTAAGGCAGGGCAAGCAGCATCTTGTAGTGATGAAGTGCAATGTAAGACTTAGCGCAATCTAAAGTATCTCCTAAGTAAATTGCTGCCTTAAGGTTTTGGTCAAGGAACATGACGACGCATGCGTACACTGACCTATGCAAACACAGCAATGTTTCAAGTATCTTATCGGGTAACAGAGCTGATTTATCTATTGATAAGACAGAGAGTACAGTAAACATGAAATACATACACGTCAACTTTTGTGTAAGCACAAACTTAACCATGTGTTAATGTTTATATAGGCGATCTTCGTAAGGATGATCCCTAATAGCTACAATAATACTGACGACAGTAGCAGAATGACATAAACTCATGTTTTAATTCTACAGACAGGAGTAGGGAGATCTACAACAAGAGTGAAGAAAACATTTGTCTAAAGTAGACTTATTTTGAGAAGACAGGTTAGCGTCTAATATTGGTAGATAAACAACGGGTGGACGGCAAACAATGACCTGTTAATTACCAAGACCATCATTGTGCCGTTTACTGACTTTGGTACATAGTGCATAATTTGGAGCAATACTAGTAATATCATTCTTTTATACAAACACCATTGCATCCCTATCAAGCAAAACAGTTTGTATTTAGCAAGTGTAGCACTTATAGTCGATATCAGCTATCTCGGATTCTGCCTATCTCGAATTTTCGCTATCACGTTGATTTTAAATCTTTTAAGTTTTATGGTATTTCCTCAAAAGCTGGATATGTGGAACTTTCGCTATGTGGAACAAATTGCTGACTTCAACGAGAGTTCGGATGTCGCCTGTATTTGCAGTAAGTGCAGGGTTAACTTAGAGAACAAGAGACAGTACTTTTTATACTGAAAAATGTGTATACATGAAATATAAGAGAAAAAAGTAAATTACATTCTGAAAAATGGATTTCGGGGGGTACCAGTAGCCGTGGTAAATACCCGGAGCACGGGCCTCGACATGGGTCTCGAAAAGTTCTGCCAATGTGCTAGAAAATTTTAATCAAGATGCTGCTTGTACAATGACGCCAATCCTCAGGACATCTCTATCCCTGTCACCACGGACGTCCGCAGTGAGGATGAATAAAATAGCCGTATCAGAACATTTCCAGTAGCCTGATGATGGGAGAAGTGTCTCTCGAAACGTAGCTCATAAAAAGCATACGACTCATTTCATGATAAAGCTCCTGTCTACATGGCTTCCACTGAGTCCATAAAGTCAAGAATTTTCAACACACTTTTGAAATCATGCTTTTCTCAAACGATATGAGTTGTTATATTTACAAATAGCGACGGTGCTTGTAGTAATCCTTGACTTCAAATTACTAGGTATTTCTTTATATTTCTAATCAAATGCTCATTCTCTTGCAGCAATTCAAACTAGGCTTCACAGAAGTTAACAATACTCCACCTGCATTTGTCTAAAAGGAATCCCTCTAGTATTTTGGTGCAAAATCTTCCCGATAGCCTCATGAGCCTCAGCGTGATAGAAATCACGAGGTTATTGGAATAGCTAAGCTCCGTGTAATATGTGGATTGTTGCCTTTCTCGGTGGAACATCAAATTTTGTGTTTCATCTTTGTATACTTGCCATACGGTATTATATTATCGTGAACTTTTTAATCCTACAATGTCATGACCTTTACGTAACTAACTGGAACAAATGGACATTGTTTGTTCTTAATAGAGAAACATCTTATTGTCGTGTCTTGGCACAGCTATATCTGTGTGTATGTATGGTTACCGAGAGCATTTAATCTAACATTAAGAAACCTAGTCAAAAGAGAACTAAAAGTCTGCATGAAACATAAAAAAATACGGAGAGCTTGATAATCTTCAGTTTTGGTAATGAAAAGCGTTAGCTAATTTCTTGTCAGCTTTAAAAATCTATTGCTTGTGTTTCAGGCTGGATTATTTGCGCCTGACACGAAAAGAAAAATGCGTACAAAATATCACAAGTTTGTACAAATGTCAGAGTGTATTCTGCTTCTACGTAACAATATTAAAAACATTTGCTTATTGCCGAGTTTCCGATGTTTAACTCGTTTTACTAACTTAAAGTGAACATATAGCAGTTGTTTCCTATTTTATTCCGCGATTGCCTGTATAGCGCACATAAGATTTCAATAACAAAATATCCACAACATTCAGCACCTTGGAGATACTCAATCAGTAATAAAACATATAAAATTTATAACTTCACAACTCTTTTGATGAAGATAGCGATCAATCCTCGAATTTTCGACCTACAAGGTCTTAGCCACGTGACAGAAAAATAGAGTCTGGGTGACGCAAGCAGGCAGACGCATTTCGAAAGAGAAATGTTTCATATCATCAAGTTGAATTCTTAGATCGGTTCAAGATTTGTTAGATATGTCCAATACGCTGTTTTGACCCAAACGTTCTTACAACAGAAGACGATTAGTTGACTCCCTTTTAAAAATAAACTCAATACGCTATAACAGGTCTTTTGAAACAGAGGAACAGCACTCAGGATTAAATGTTTACATATAATATGATTTATTGCAATCACTCAAATACCCCTGGGCATTCATTTTTTGTCTTCTTCTACCCGAAGACGTAGAAAATACTGGAAAGCAGAGAGAAAATAACAAAACTTGGATTTTGCACATGTGCAAAAGGTTGTCACTCAGTTACAACTAATATTATTTGAATGTAGCATAACTCATTTTGTCAGCTGCAGTATTGTAGCCAAATAGTATGAAAGCGTATTCATAATCTGAGCAGGTGCTCGGTAAAATACGACATCTTATTTTTTTCACTTAGGGAAAGAAATTTATACTCATATCATACTCTGGTGGAAGATACATAACAATAGTTGTATAATACATGTAACGTTTAATTTTCTTTTTGTACAGCATTACGAGAATCAGCAATACTGCGATAGTTCTCCGACTAACCTGCCCTCCTCAAACGTATTCCACTAGATGAGCATTTTCGTGGTAACGGAAAAAGGACATTTGATTCACAATAAATGCTGCCTCAGTTCTTTACCTACAATATCGCTTAGATAAAGAATTTTCGCCCCTGAATCGTTTCTACTATTTACAAATTTACATGTCACTGGACAGAAAAACTGAAGTCCCTGTCTTCATTCGCGAACCTTCACAATACATCACGATCATGTTTTTATCTATCCAACCTTGTCAAAAAGATGTGAGTTCACACAAACTTTCCTCTTTAACACTATCTTTGCATGACTTTGAACAGAAAACATCTTCCTCAGTCAATTCAGAAAAGACATGATCACATCTCAGTCCTTTTCCAGAAAATACAAGAGGTGTTTGCAAGCTTAACCTTCGTGAAGCAAAAACCTCGTTGTTATTATGATCGAAATCCGAGCCATTGGGCATACTTTTCACGCTAGGAAGAGAAACTTTCCGCTTCCTCATGTAATCCAAAAGTATAAGCCTTACATCGTGATTATCAGCAAGATCAACAGGTAGATTATCAAATTCGTCCTTGGCATAAACATCAGCAAAGGAATGTAAAAGATATTTGACCAAATCAAAATTTCCTGATAAGACCGCACAATGCAGAGCTGTTCGCTTGTGTTTTCCTATTTTATCCAAAGATGATCCTGCTTCAACGAGAGAATTGGCAAATCCAAGATGCCCTTTAAGACAGCTTTGCTGCAATGCTGTATACCCATCATCATTAAATGAATCGACTAAAAGTTTCCTATGTCCATAATGTCGCAGATAAAATTGAAATAGGGTCATATCTCCAGAGAGCACTGCGTTGTGAAACTCGTTATGAAGACCACTTTGTGAGGTTCGGCGTTCCATAGATATTCGCCTTCTCTGCTCGGTAGCATCAAACAAGCCTTCTTTAATAAATATTGTTGGTTCCTGTGTCCCCATTTGTGCTGCTTAAATACAAAATTTGACTGACCTGTAGCAAAGCAGATGGCATAAAACAAATGTTAAATCAATGAGATAACCACTCACTATGCCTGTTTACATCGCCGGAAACATAAGCGTTGTTAGGGAAGTGCTAAGACTGATGAACGCAAAATGCAGTTCCTCCTGAATCCTCAACGGTGATTATCTCAACCTGTTTTATACAGATCAAAGTTGTTCATTTTCCTATGCTGTGGACTTAATCATCTGTAAACATAAAGAGGAAAAAGGTCTTTTGTTATCTCAGCTCAGAAATCCAATTTTTATTTGAATAGTTGTTGTATCTTTCAGAACACACATCATATCGTGCCAAGATAAAACCATGGCTTATCGCGTAAGTCAACGTCCTAACGGTTTGCAGCTCTGGACAGGTTTTTAAAGTGACTTACTGTGTGGAGGAAAGTGAACAGAATGTGCTAACTGTAAAATATAATAGGCAATGCCGACCGATAACGTTGCTGATATCGCCGAATCGCTGCAAATACGACATAATAACGATCCAAAGATGAGACATCTTTCATCTTAAGCTGCGAATACTGTCATATTTGTGTGATTTTATTGAACTTACCTATAACTTACAGTCAATAATGATGACAAAGTTCATAAAGTAAATGTGAGATTTATAGAAGACGCCGAATTCTTAAAATTACGCGTAATGTATTGTCTCCGCGCACTCACTGGTGTTTCTGCTGATGATTTGAAAACACATTTGTTTTCAGGTAGTACTACAATTATAAAGAATACTTTCGCACATCCGCACGTGAATTTTAATCTTTGCGATATTCAAATGCCATTAAATAAGCATTGATCCTGGATGTTTTCAGGCAAGACACGTGAGGATTATGTAAAGTCAAACCTAAAATAAAGGATCATGGCTTGACAACAAACTGCGCTTATGTTTGCTACCAACTCCAAACTCTACGCTTTTGTGGCATGGTCCACTAGGGCACCACAAAATCGTCTTGGTAGCTTCTCTGATGGTGTCGTACTCCCTCAAATATCATTGGGATCTCTAGAGATAAAATCAAGACACCCCATGGTGAGAAGAGAAGAAAAGAAGGTAGTTTGGATAAAAAAGTAAAGTTAAGATTATGATCATACTAACATCACTTCTGTTTCTTACACAAGGCCACCCTATTGTCGACTTTCAGATGAACATATCATAACCTAGAAGAAAGTATGAGGTCCTTAGATATTTTGTAGAGAGTTTTTGCGGGATCATTAATTTTCGACATACAAATATTGTGTTACCATGTGTGACTATGAAGACCTCATCCTGCCACCCCCTTTGATCTATCATTTCATGCAGTCAAAATAATAATAACAATCATCGGCTGGATGTCTTGTTTTCCAAATAAGAACTCGTTATTAGATTCAATGCAATTCACGTTCTACCAAACAATGATTACATGTTTTTTCATGATAAACAGCGGTACTCTCAGACTAATGATGAATTAAAACAATGTTAACTGTTGTTTGTTTTCTTCGGCGAAAAATTCATCTTCAGCTGGGGTTATTTCTGGTTGTTTTTCAAAACTACTTTAGATCTTAGTTTGTTTATTTCATGTTTGGAATTTGAAAGGATGTTGAAATTAAAGGTTTTTATATTATAAATACCAAGATCGTGTAGCAGTGGTGATGACTACACTCTTTTTTGTATGAGAACCATTAAATTATGATTTTGGGTTGCTGTTGTTATATTTTCTTTCGTTTTTAAGCTGAAAATTGCTCTTAACTCTATAAAATTTACCAAGGCTGCTTTTTACTGTTACTTTGTGTCCCTGACTCATGGTAGGCAATTTTGAAATGATGAGATTAAAGGAAACAACTTAAATTTCAAACACGAAAACATGCAAATGATAAGTCAAAGTGGGTAAAATAAAACTTTATTACATAGATAGTTATCCAGTATTAGAGTGGTGATGCCTCATCGAAATCATGGAAGAGAATTACAGAACCCTTGTTAACAGCATTGTGTACATGTACTGAAGAGGCTTATCCTGTTTAACTATGTTATGTATTATTATTATTGTTATCATCTTCAATATCAGCATTACTATTATTTTTAATATTTCTATTATTATTAAAAGTTAAGAAATGTAAATGCCCTGCTATTCAACGACTTTGATGCCACTACATTTGCTAATGTTCATATGATCGATTTCAAAATACTAAATCAGTAATCAAATAATTTCGTGATCAGAAAGAATCTAACGTTCTCAATACTTTAACATCACAAAGTTTAGTTATTAAGGCAATGAACAATCTTTGTGCTCGTAACTATTTATGTGGTTGACAAAAAACGTGTCTATTACCTCACAATATCTATAATTTCACTATTCGTTACTTTGGCAATAGTCTTCCTACCTTAAAGAATCTTTAACTTTGGTAAAAAGTAGACAATCCTTTATGTTTCTCATGTCTCAATTCTCAAACTTTTGCGACATGTGCTTTCTAGCTGTCCTGTACACTTGAATCAAGGATGTTACAACTAGCGTTTCAAAACAAAATTATTTTGGATATATACTTTGCACTTTCTTGTCCCTCAGATGCTCTAGTTTCCCTCAATTTGCTTATTTTATTTGTTTTCTTCCTCTGATGGTATCTCCTTAATTTCTTTCTCAATCTTAGAAACCCAGCGTCCCCTCTTTCTTAGTCTGTTCTTAAAGTGTATGCATCCATGCAGCAATGACCCATTTTTTGAACGAATACAATTTGGCTTAGGCTGAATGTTCCTCCTTCTTTTTGTAATTGCTGTATGTCTCCAATACACTTAGGATTCCTAAATATTGGCCTTGCACTGTATGCATCGAGTTAATATCACCTTCCTGTGTAGTAGGAATATCAAAAACTCAAAAGAGAGAAAGGATTGAGAGTGGAAGGATTGAGGGAGCCCATAAATATGTTACTACTGACTTTGAAATAACTTTTGAGTAACACGATCATGGTTTCTTTGTTGGCAGCAGTGTCTATTATTCCAAACCTTTGCTAAACAACGCGATTCCTTCTTTTAACAAGAGTTTCCACCATTTTTGAGCTTTTCTATCCAAAATAATGTAATGCCTTGGGTCTAGCGTACAAAATATACAACTTGTAACTGGCCATCTTGGAAAGGAAAACTATATATCCATGAACTTTTGACCTTCAAGGTCTTAATCGTGTATACAGATAATCTCTGCCCGGAGGTGATTCTATATGCATAGGACGCAGACTATGCTCATTTCTGCTATTTTATTACATCCTGTACTAGCTGTCATGACAGTTTAGTTCCCAGAGTATAGAATTTAATAACATTCTTTTTTTCTGAAGTTTTAGAAATGTGAACCTCGGTATGTAGGTCGCACCTCTTAACAACTGAATGACAGGAATAAACAACATGTTCCAGCCAATGTACGCCAAGCATTAATTCAGTTCAGTTCATATATAATATAAAATCTCTACATGCAATTTATTATTCTAAAAGTACAGACAAACAATTTACTGAAATAATGTTGATAGAGTAAAATTAATACAATAATACAAGGAAATTAACACAATATATAAATATACGAGGAATTAATAAACTATATGCAGGGGATTACTTAAAGGAGGAGCTCTCCAAATAGGTAAACTAATCAAGGAGAGAGCCCTCCCCCCACTCTAAGATATTAGGCAAATTTATTTGAATTTGAATAATTGTTCTTTTTCATTATCACTTAGATTTATCAGGAGACCTTGTTCAATATATAAATTTTCGGTTTTGATTTAAATGAGGTTTTGGATGGAGCAATTCAAAGTTCATGGGGCAATGTATTCCAGAGGTTAGCACCAAGATAGTGAATTGATTTTAGGCCGTATTGGAGACTGTTTCTCCGGAAAATATATAAATTACCTCGACTAGCCTGTCTTGTGGAATATTGTTGAACAAAATTCCTCCTAGAGAACTGCCATTTCCCGTTTGCAAAACTAACATGACTACCAAAACATGAGGAACTCTGCCATTGGACAACAGTTACTACAAAATTGAGAAAGCGCCAAATCGCATATGGACGAAAACTCTCGGACAATTATCCTAGCTCGATCGTCCTTTCATCTAAGTGGATTGGAGTCTGTCTACATTAAAGCAAGAAAAAAAACCATTACTCTTTTGGCAAAAAGAGTTCGGGTTTTTTCACTTGGACTCTTCAAAGAAGTCTTTGTTTCTATATTACATCTTTGCCTTTTTCCTTTATTGTTTATTATTGGCTAGTTTCGATTCATGTTTTTGTATAAAAGGTTGTCATCTATGCATACCTTTGTGACGATTTATCAAACAAAAATACTTTAAAGTATGTTTTCAGGGCAATGCTGCAATTGTTCAAGGCGAAAATCACATTCTGAGAGCATTTCAGTTTAATCCTTTCATGCCAAATCATAATTTAATTTATCATGTTTGTCGCATGCCGACTGTGATATATCATAAAATGAATTTATTGGTGTTGCACATTTTGCACTAAACACTTAATGGTAATTTCCTCTATTAAAATATTTTTAATATATTTGTACTTAGATCCTTACTCACGATAAAAAGTGATCGTCTCAGACTGGAAGCCGTGAGCACGCCTAAGATGCACTTGAGCTAAACAGAGATTTTCCGTGACCATGTTAGTAAAACTTCTGGTTGTTAGTTTAAGGAATTAACATATGAACGCAAAGGAACCACGACTAAGATCACACAAAAGACTATCTCTGAAATGTACTATCAAGATATTTTGTCATGAACTTCATTACTAAATTATTTCTTGAAGCCACACTCGATGCATACCCACAAGAAATAAGACATCTTTCTATGGTATAGCATATACGAGCAGTGGCCAGTGAGTTCAGGAGGCTGCAGGCCCTGGAAAATTGGGAAACTTTCATAATTGGCGACTGTTAGGGTAAGGTTTGCGAGAAACCCTTGGTGATTATCCGGCTTTTTTGTGTTCTCGCATGCTTATAAACGCCGTAGAAAAGCCTAGGCAAGTAGAAACTGGTACTGTTTTTATCCTTCTAAACAATTTTCACTTATGTTATTGTCGATAAATTCAGAAGAAAGGCTTACTATAGTTACATAAATTATATTAATAGGCATCTGTTCATTGGGTAAAAATAAATGTTCTTGTTTTGTGCTTCAATTAGCCAGACTGTACTTCTTCTTGCAAGTACTTGCATAATACGGTTGAATAGTTTGTGCCCATGTTATTATCGCAGTTAATGTCGATTAAATTTCAGGAGACTAACACAACGTTTGAGCAAAAGATAGCTGTAACAAAACTGAAATGTCCCATTACTTATTAAGCTATCATGCTTTTATAACGGCCTTTTTTAATATCATCTGATTTTGTGATCCGTCGTTTTATTAAAAGCGTTCAGTTTAATCAAAGCATATACCAAGATATGATAAATAGAATGGTCCACTTTTATTCCGTGATGAAATATAAGTTGTGACAAACAAAGAAAGCCCAGGCAATTACAGTAACAAGACTGGTAACAGTGGATCGATGAGTAGTCAAACAAGCGGATGAAATTGACGGGAGGAGATGAGCTATGTCAAATATTTGAATGTGACATATCAGATAAAATTTGGAAAATGCAGCTGTTATCAAACTTAGAGAATACAAATTACAAGACAAAGTAAGAGTTTTCATACCTGCAAATTGTAGGGATTGTTTCTTAATCCAACAACTCAGTGAATTTTAAGGTCCCATGATACCCTTACATGGGAATAAGTTGACGGATTTCAATTTTATTTAAAGAAGCAAACAATTTCGTCAGATGAGGGTAACTGCGTAGTGTTGCGAGATCACCGCTAACCACTCGACTTTACTACACATTTCAACCAATTTTAAACTGTAGGAAATTCGTACAGAAAAATAAAAGTGCTTCTGTGTTATGATCACTTTTAATGATCTGCGGACACGACAAATTTATCAATTGTAGAAAGGAGAGATTTATAGGATCGCGATCAGACAAGCTGTGCTATTTTGGGTATTATTCTTTGCTTGAAACAATATTTTGAAAATCCGAAGAAAAATCTTTGCTTATAATCATATCAATCAGTCAAATTTAAGAAGATATAAATAAACTCACTCTCTCGATGTCGTTTTTCTTATGATTTATAACGACTTTGTTGTAGCTTAAATGCATCTGTTCCAATGATTTCTCTGTTTTCTGGTCAAAGATAGCAATCTTCTTCAACAAGATTAATGTTCTTTTCAAATATCTATTTTAACTAGACAACATTTAAGAAGAGCCTTAAAGAAATTTCTAGAAAATGCAGGACATCATGTCAGACACGTATCTCTAGCCTATTTATATCTCTATTAATAATCTATTATTGTACATAAAAAAATCATTTTAAAATGCTACTAGCACTACTGATGTTTTTACAACACTTGTTTGAAACATAATCACAAATTTCATTACTATTTCGAACCATAATGAAACCATCCCCGAGTAACATTCGAACGTCCAACTGCTGTTAATGTAGGTAACCATCCACCAATACCTGTTATAAATCTAGAAATAGTTAATGGGCAAACATGTAAAAATGTGTCAAAGATTTTCTATTCGTTCTCTAGTCTTGTGTGAAACTAAATAACTGACTAAATGAACAACTAAATAACTAAATGATTCACCAAATTGTTTTGCTGTGGGGCTACATAAAACCATAAATAAAATAAAATAAAATAAAATAAAACAAATATGTATATGTACATATTTTCTTTACTCCAGTTCTACTTTTTTCTGTCTTTCTACAAATCTGCTCTTGCCTCCGTTGTTGTCCTTTGACTCTATTCTAATTGTTTCCCTTTTGATCCCTTGGTCCCATTCCTCCTTCTCTCTCTGTATATATCACCTATGTTATACGTATTCTTCATTCTGTAGCATTACTAAGACCTTGTAGGTAGAAAATTCTCGGATGTATCCTTATCTTCTTCAAAAGAGCGGTAAAGTTAAAGTCTGTTTTATTTTAACTAAACAACTATCTAAGCAACTAATCAACCATCTAATTAACTAATTGACTAAGTAACTAGTTGGTCAGTTTTTCCACTCTTTTTATGTAGATGGCGACTATCAGGTCGACTTTAAAGATCTGACGTAGTCGTTCTTCATCCCAACAAAGATTGTAAAAATATATAAGGCAGTTGACACAATGCTTGAGAACATCAAAGGGGATGTCATCCAAACTCGGGGAATTGCCAGATCCAGTCCGTTGAGAACTTTTGTCATAGGATCTGGAGAGTATCATGTATACGGTAAGCACTGCGTAATAAAGCACCTGGTTGTGTTTACATTGATATTTGCTTCAATTGATGTTGCAAGAGGGATGTTGCAAGATTTTGTTTGGTGTGGTGCTGTTGTAATCGTTTATGTAATAATAACCTAATGTTCTTATTTAAAAAATCTACTTTTTTTAACCCTTAAATTTGTACATAAATATAATTTTGAATCCAGTAGAATCAGAATCGAGAAATGGAGTAGGCTCTTCTGTTCTTGTAAGAAGTCGAATGTTTGATTCTCAGCGGTTACAGTCCTCTAATTGAGTTATAGGTGTGTGTTTCACGACATTTGGTGCACTGAGCTGGATTACAGATGAGCATTAAAGAAGTTTAACGTTAGATTTGAGGCTAACGATGGATTAGCCACCTACTTTACTGGATGAGAGGGAAGGATCTCGTTCTACAGATCTTATTAAAGGAGTATTAAGAGAATTAGAGATGAATTAGAGATGGCTATTCATTTAGCCAGAAAAGCCATAATGTTAGTCAATGGAGTAATGGAAGGAAACGAAAGAGAAAGTGTCAAAAATTAATAAATAGAAGGTCGAAGAGTCCAGAACAATATATTCGTGACATGGAGAGAGCAATGGGAGTAAGTGCGATGGAACGAGTGGATCGTGTAGAGAAATTGGAATTACATCTTTGTCGACGTGATGATGCCAAATAAGAGGCCAGGAGGAAAAATTAAAAACGACAAAGACAGTAAGATGGGAAATGAAGCAAGCAGAATTAAGTTCCAAAATTCGAATCAAAAAAGCTCAGTGGAGATGTAATGAAATGGAAGGAATTTGGCCAACAGTTTAAGGCTAGTATTGATAACAATCCATTAGTTTGTTCAGCAGACAAGTTTGCTTACTTAAAGGGATGCCTTAATAGCACACTAGAATTCATAGTAGGACCCTTGGAGGAAAATTGTATCAATGCATTGACACTCTTAGAATAATATTATGGATGAGAGGAATTGGTCCAGGCAGCACACTTCAAGGCACTGGAAACCTTTTGAGGAGTTAATGTCTCGCATAATGGAAAAGGACTCAAAGCATTTCATGTTGAGGTAGAGGCACATAGAAAGCGACCAGCAGCAGTTGGCATAGAGGATGTAAAGTACTTTAGAGTCATGGCGCCCAAGCTGATGTGGAAGCTGCCTCTACAAACAAGGATCAAAATAGCAGAAAGGCAAGAAAATCAAAGGAGACCTGTAATCTTAGAGGAGTTTCAAATGTCGTTACGTAACGTAGCCGAGGTTACAGATGATTACAGTACATGAAACATCAAGGAAACAGGGACAAGAGATAACCTCACAACAAAAAGGAACAGCTGAAGCACTGGTGGAGTACTGGTAGTAAAGGACAGCAACAGCCAATACTCAATTTTGTATGGAGGACAGGAAACAGTGCCTTATAAGGTATCGACGATGCTTTGAATGCCTGGCTAAGGTTTTTTAGAATTAAGGACTGTTGAGAGAAAAAATAGTGACAGAAATGCGGGAAGAATGAACACCATGAAAGCTTTTGCTGAAAGGAGGATCCAGGAATGCCATTGATGTTTGAGATGCAATCTTACACAAATAAAATGTCTTTTATTGGAGGTGCAACTTACTCTTAAGGGCCTGGTGGGGTTGGGATGCTTGAGGGAATGGTTGGACTCAGAAAGACGATTTTGAGAAAGATGCTGGGCAAGGAAAAACCTGCCTTTAGTGAATTGGAATTTTGTGTCAAGTGGAGTCGATACTCAACAACAGACCTTTGCCTTATCAAGGAGAAGAGTTACGAAATGCTATCACACCAAACCATCTTTTGCTTGGCAACAGACTCCCAACTCTTCCCGAGGTACCTGTGGAGGTTACCAGAGACGATGCTAATGTTAGGGCAAGGGTACTATGCCTATGTCACAAGATAAATTGTATCTGGAGACGGTGGCAAGACCAGTACTTGTTAAGTCTCAGAGAGCACCATAATATGCAGGCAGGAGGTCAATGTGGAATTGCCATAAGTGAAGGAGACATTGTGATAGTAGAAGACAAATTTGCCTATCGTCGAATGTGGGGATTGGGGAGAATCACAAAGTGTATCAAGGGGAGCAATGGTATTTCTAGATGGGTAATACATGACGTATTCAACAAGAGAATGAAGAATTCTATGCAGTGGCCTCTTCAAGCAATTTACCCTTTAGAAATTAGGAGTAGGAATGCGACGAATAATCAAGAGTGTTGGAAACAATCTGATGGGGGGCAAAGACCCAGGAGAGCTGCAGCTGCTACAGCCCGACGGCTAATTCACCATCAAATGGAGTAAATGATAATTACTGATTTAACGTATTTCATCGAATATGGACAGTATTATGTATAATGTGATAATTGGGTAAAGCAACTGCTTATGCTTATATCGATGATTACGTGAATTGATGCTGTAAGAGGGTTGTTGGGACATTTTGTTTGCATGGCATTCATTTATGTCATAAGAGCAGAAGGTTACTGTTTTTATTAATAGAAATTATGTAATTTACCTTTTTCAACCCCAAATATGATGCTGAGTCCGGTAAAATCAGAAACGGAGTAAACTCTTCAGTTCCCGTAAGAAGTCGAGCTGTTTGATTATCAGTGGTTAAAGTCCTCTAATTGAGCTATAGGCATGCTTTCGACGGCGAATCGTCAGATTCAGTCCATTTCAGAACTTTTGAGCAGTAACCTGTCAATTAAACTGGTAGTCTAGATTTGGTATGTATTTTAGCTGCGCTTTTTTTATTGAGTAGTATTCTTGCTATTGGTCTGTTATATCTGAGAAGCCAGTAGGAAGGCAGCTCCCATTAGCCGATTTGATAGGTGCCGAAATTTTTTATGATTATACAAATTAGGAGTTTACATTGTGGTAAATCTTTTTTCATTTATGTTTCATTTCTGCCTTTTTAAGAAACTTGCAAATACAAATCATGACACCCTTCTTTGACCCTCCCCCCAAAAAGCTTGGTACACAATTCGCGTTTAAGGCGTTTCAAAGAGATCCAAGGTTTTAATAATGTTTTGAGCGAGCGTAACGGGTTTTAAAAATGTGCTCTGTGTTCACATTGCAAAACGTTAGATTGACTTTCGAATGCGCTTTTAGTATGGCCATAGCATTTGTACGATTCAAAAGAAAACTATACTAAAGCTTGAAAATTCTCGACTTTGTGGACTCTGACCATTCTGAACAGCTCTCTTGTGCTCTTTTCCCTTTGCCCCAAGGCTCTTTTTCCCTTTGCCCCAAGGATCGTTTCGACTCACCAATGTAGGTAGCATGACAGTCATTACAATCCAGTTTCGCAGTTTTTGCGGTGAAAGACCTGCCCAAAAGTGAAGCAGACACCATCCGAGCAAAGACAAGCCTCACCTTACAATCTTCCAAGCTTCC
>JANTCA010061290.1:0-16605 GCA_024741275.1 Chironex yamaguchii
GCCTTTCCAATGGAGCACTGCATGTTGGACAAATCCACTGGGAAAACAGGTTTTTCTTGGGTTGGTTCTCCTGCATAAACTTGTTTGCAAGTGACCTCATGGTTAACAGCAACTCTCTGGAACTGCAGGTGATTTGATGAAGGTTGTATGTCAGCATCATACAGCACACCTAGTCTTGTCCTTCGTTGGAGCCAAATATCATCATCTTGGGGTTTGAAGACTGGAACTTGAATTATTCCTCTGTTGACTTTAGAAATGCTGTTGCGTACTGTGAAGCACTTTGTTTGTGCATCATGAGTGCCTTCCAGCAACACAGATGTCCGTAATGTGTCTTCTGTTCAGGCCGCATGCTGATAAGCTAACCTGAGATCTGACCGGCAGTCTGATGGTTTGTTTCCTGGCAACTTTTGCAAGACCTCGAGTGCTGCATGCCTCCTGGGTGCATAAGGAGAGTATCGTCTTCCAAGGGGTTGGCATAGACATTTTCTTCTCCCCAGCTTGGGTTTCGGCAATGGGCTGGATGATGTTCATGCTGATGAGTCCTGATACTGCTTTTTTCTTGCGTGTATGTCATATATGTGCAGCAGGTGTCTACACAATCAGGGATCCTCTGTTGTGCAGGGTCACTTCCATGACTTCAACATCGAGTTCAGCATACCTGGAATATGGGATTTCGAGGCCATTGGCAGCTGTGAGCTTTAACCATGTGTTTGACTCGCGATGCGTCTTGGGAAATGGTTTCTCAAAAAATTCCTGGAGACATCAGACCCAGGGAGGAGCTAGGCATTTGTGCTGATATGCTGAGTTCGCAGACTGGAGCCAGTCAATCTCCCACAATCTTTTGTAAATTCAACAGTTAAGCCGTCTGGACCTGGGCATTTGTTCAGGCTCATGGCCTTCTGGGCAATGTTTGCCACAGCTGTGGTGATCGACTCTTCATCTGTCGATTGCTGGACAGTTGAAAGTTTAGGGAGAGGAAGACAGAGCTGCTTTGCCTGTAAGATGGAACTGGTAGCTTTAGACGTATATAGTTTTGCATAGAATGTCTGAGCTAGCTGCATAACATCCTCTGGGGACGTTGCGGGTTCCATTCAGGCCTAATAATTTTTGTGTAGAGCGTTGAGTTTCTCTGTGTTTCATTAGATTGAAAAAGTATTGAGAGCTTTTCTCTCCTTCTTCCAGCCACTGAGCCTGGAGCCTAAGCTTCTGTTGGTTGAGTGCTGTGGTGTCAAGCACTGCAATCTCGGCTTGCAGTGTAGTTTGTAAAGTGGCCCATTTGTTGTGATCAGAGCCATGGGCCTTTTTATGGATATTCCGTATCTGCTTGAGCAGTGTGTTCCAGCTTATATGTCCTTGTTCGTTCTTGTTTTTATTAAACACTTGAGTGAAGGACTTGAGGAGGTCTTTCCCAGTGTCCCACCAGAGGAGGGGGCCTGGGAGTTCCTCGCAAGTGGTCCTCCAGGAGTCCCAAAGAAGCTCAATGCCCACACAATAGTCTGGGACTTTAAGTATTTGGTTGTCTATCCTCCAGACCTCATTCCCCCGGCATGGTTCATAGGTGTGGATGACATGTTCGAGTATACTGTGGTCAAAGTAGTGAAAGGGAGTTACACTGCAAGATGCTACTTTGGGTTTGGAGGCCGCATCCACGTGTATCTGACTGATTCGGCACTCTATGCCATAAGATGAGGACCATAAGGTAAACCCCGGTTCTCTGCGTGCATGTATCGCCATGCATCTATTAGGTAGCATCTATGTGCTGTGTCTCTTAAGACTACTTGCAAGTGGTCCTATGTGCGATCATGGCGTTTGGTAGGATGTGAGTTTTTGAGGTATTCTTCCGACCATGCTCAGTGTAGGATGGCACCTGACGATCAGGAAAGGCGAATTTCTTGTACAAAGACCACGTCCGCTTTGAGTTTTCTAATGTAATGGAGGCTTGCTTCTTGTTTCTGTGTATCCCGAAGGCCACCCACATTACCAGTAACATATTTACAGTTTTGGCCGAGACCCTCATGATGCTCCATCGCTGCCATAATACGGGGGTGATACGGCATAAGAATCCTCTAGGAACGTATAGGCCTTGGCGGGGGCAGGCTCAATGTAGGTGAAAGGAATTTTGGAGGCTGCTTCGCCTGTCACCTGACCCACAGTCCTGGTCTGGCAGGATGGACTCAGCAGCCTGGGTTGTGTCTTTAGGTAGAATTTTTGCTTTGGTCGCCTTCTCCAGAGGAGTCTGTGGATACTTCTTCTTCTTCCTGGATTTGGGTTCTTTCCCAAAACGTACATCTACCTTTAGATCTAGACTCAAAAGATTGATGCCCCCCTTACAATTTAACTACCTAAAAGTTTGCTTATGCAGATTCTTCCTGATTTACCCTTTTATATTAAACAGGTTCCTTACGTATTATATTCTGTGTTGCAGAAGTCACCTATCTTGCTGTTCTTACTTTCAAAGGCCATCAGTGCACTGGCAGTAGATCTTATTTTCACCATTTTCTTCCCATCAAGGCTTGCAGCAACGTTTCCAGTTTCCAAATATGGGACTATCCAGTTTCTGGCTCCACATCAAGAGTGTTCACCATTTCTTCCATTATTACGTAGTTGGGGTATTATTCTTTCTTTTTAGGTATATTTTATTATCCATTATAATACAAGTTGATAAAGTTAACTTTGACCTTATTGCAATAACTTTTATGTAAAGAAGATATACCGCAAAATCCTTAATTTTTAATTTTTACCTCATTTCTTCATCTCCACAGCAGAATGAGGTTATGATGCACAACACTCTAAGCCTTACATGTAAAGAGGATGTACCTATATGAAGTCTAACACTCTCGTGGTGAATCGTATGGGTCTGTATCAATTACATGAGTCTTTTCCTAACTCCCTCCCTCCCACCTAGTTGACTCAGGTTGTGGATTAAGCATAAGTTGAGACTTCCACTAATTATTCTTTTATTTGGAAACCAATCCATATAGAAATAGAGAGCAATAGCCATCCAAGGCTGTGCATTATTTGTCATGAATAAGCTATGTGCTTGATAGCCATAATCAGCTTCCAGTCACAAACGTATGTCGACAGTTTGCCGGAAAGATTACTCCTTTCAATTACGACGATGCAGGATTTTATGCTTTGCATTTGGCTATACAAATAGTGTTCAATATGATTTGGAAAGGTCTGTGATGTTTTGGTTATCAGTATATGCAAAATTACTTCGCTATCTGACCTATACTAATGGCTATTCACAGCAGTTTATATTCTTGAGATTCATACTCGATTTCCCTTGGCAAAGAAATGGCAGTTGTAAACTGGTTGTAAAGCATAGATTAAACTCAGAAGAACGACAAGTATATTTAGACCATACGGCTTCAAAAACATGACAAATCAGGCATAATCTGATGAAACATGAACAGAGATTGTATAATATATACTATAGAGTCTGGGCTCCATCTTCATAAAATGTCACTTTATTGCATCACTCCCTTTTGTTTTAGCATCTTTAGCAGGGCAGTACATCAGAAGATATTGCACGTCCAAAACTATCAGGTTGGTTTCTCTGTCTAATTGATCTTCGCAGTATAGCTGGTGAGGATTGTCCTTGATCTCTTTGTTCAGATCTACTACTTGGCAAATCATCATCATCAAAATCTGATTCCCAGTTTTCTGGTTTGTTATAATGAGATAAATTGAGCTTTACTTTACGTTGGTCGCTTTCTACTGCAATTGCCTGTGCTGCTCTCCTTTCAACAACAACATATGGTTTGTTTCTAACAATGTGGTCAGCTTGTTTCTCTTTTGCCGTTTTACTAACACAAAATCTCCAACAGTTATAGCGCTCTCTTTGGCTCGTCTTTTGACGTCACTATACTCTTTGTTGTACTGCTGCTTTTTTTGGTCGTTGCTGCAGGCTTTTTTATGTTCATCAACAGTCCGTTTAGTTGGTAAGGTTGGCAATTTTCCACAAGTGGTACGGTTGAAAAGGAGTTTTGCCAGGGAACTTTGGTGGTCTAGTGTGGCATTGATCTGTATTGTAGAAAAAACTAGACAATTCTTGTTGCCATACCCTCCCTTTGCAGGGACATAAGCTGTTGTGTTTCCGTATACAACGAGTTACAAAAACGTCGGTTTCTCCACGTAGGTAACGTAAATAACAATATAGCAATAATGGATTACTTTAATTAAGGTAACAAATAACAACACGTAACGTACAGTAAGCACGTACAAGTACAACCAAACAAATTCTGCAATGATGCCTCTTTATATACAGTAACTATTGCACCATCTATAGTAACTATTGCATCATCCATTTCTTCTTCAGTGTTCTCGAATGTTTCAGAGAGTTCGATTCCGTTCCATAACCTTCTGCATTGTTCCATTGCGTTCGGCAAGCTTCCATGAAGTTCTCGAATGTTCTATGGCGTTCTTCTTTCTTCATTAACGTTCTAGACGCTTCTGTAAAGTCTTTTCTAGAACTTTCGACGCCATAACAGTTGTACTTGAATAGTAATATATTTTGAAATTGCAAAGAAATTATGACAAACAGCAGCAAACGTAAAAGAGTGACATGGATCTTATCACACAGTGGACCAACACCATTTTTAATTAGCCATTAGCTATTGCTTCAGAAATGTACGGTTGAGGAATAAAAAATCATCATCTTTTATCCTTTTAAAAATAAACGAGTCATGCCTTGAGATAAAAATGAAGTTCAAAAAAAGAGTATCAAAACAGTAAACAAAAAAATCACTTAATAAAGTTACTTAGAATATTTTGACAAGCATGTTTTAAGACATTACGAAAAACTGCGACTTTAAGTCAAGAAAAGGCATATTCACAAAACAAAGGATAGCGATATGAAAGAAAATGTTCTTTGCACTTATCAAAGAGAAAAATTGTTATCATTTAGAATAGTTTCCAGAGCATAAATCAACACACGAAAATGAAATAGCGACTGATTATATTGACTAAGCTGATAAGAAAAGGAGATGACGGAAAAGGCTGTACAAGAAATTTATTGCTTGTGTCTTAAGGAAGAAAGAAAAGCCTTGTCACATAAGATCCAAATTGATTTTGATTGACTAATTGAAGAGAGAAACTTTCCAAAAATTAATGGATCTACTCGATCTTTAGTATTTTCGGTATTTATACCTAAGCGATGCGGAGAAAACAAATGATAGTCGCTTCTTCTTACAAACAGACCTATTCATGTTCTGCATTGAGCGTACTTGTGCTGCCATAGAAGAAATCAGTCAATGCACCAGAAAAAATTCGATTGATAGAGATTATTCAAGTTGAAACCGTGTCCAAATCGAAGAGCTTGCCATCATTTACTTTTTATCTCTCATTTTCATAAAGTTCCTACATATTTGGTGAGTCAATTGTGACAACGGGAAAGGCAAGGCACAAAAAGCGTTGAAATTTGACAGAGATTATGAAAGAAAATAAAAACACTGCTTTGTACTTTTAAAGTCGAAAGATCATACAAATGATAACACTTGTGCTCTTTTAAACAAAATTTAGCTACGTGTGCCGATTAGATGCGTCTTGGCTTGAAATCGATAAACGTCATCTATATGATTTACTTACAAGCATAAGAAGCAAGCATTTTTTAGAGTGGCTACCAAAACAAACAACACAATGACGATTCAGTGACATGACTAAGGTCTAAAATTCGAAAATTCTTCTAGGTTAAAAATTCGCGGATGGTTTGTTTTCTTCTCTACGAGCTCGATAGGAATGCCCCTTTTATGTTGAGAAAGTCAACAGGACCGGAAATCAGTGAAAGAGGCTCAGAGTTATTTAAAAACTTTTGAGAGCCGCGAAGAGTCAAATAATGATACGGTGACAATACGTAACTTGGGGGTCCTTTTATATTTTTCATTGAATAGTTAAAACAGAGTTTGTGCTCTGAAAATAACTCGAATTAAGAGTTGCCACGTATTTGTATGTGTAATCCGTCATAAAAGAACTGATAATATCATGTACCACAGGACCACATGTACCAAAATCAATAAAAGATGCCACGAACGTATCATTCATGCCATAGTGCAATTAATTACTCACAATGTGAGGATAGGACAACAGCGCTTTCAATTTTTCTGCAACTCTTTTTTTCTCCTTTCGAGGGATGCGCTGCTGATCAAGATAAGCTGGATTAAATGCAGCCTGTATCGTCCTTGGCAATGTCTGATCCTCTTTGATCATCTCCTATTATAGCGATGGATACAAAAGAGATCAAATATAAAATTTCTTTTCACAATTAATATAATACCATGAAAATAACACCAACACGAAGGTTGCAAGAAGAGCATTTGGATTTGCGGATGTCATGTTGTCATAGTTGATGTTGATCATCTGATCTTTTGTGTTTATGAATCAAGCTGAGGGCAGCATGATAGGGGAATCGCATTGCCATTTGGGCATATGTTGTGCAGTGTTTTTGACAGTGGATGTTTAATCACAATGTTACAGCTTGATCAAAGTGTATACCTCTAAAGTTGATCTGTCTAGCAACATAATACCGACAAACGGATGCTATCTAATACAATTATAGTATCGAATAGTTAAGATACAAACATTGGACAAACAGTTTACACATTGTTGTCTTGACTTAAAAGATAACTCAATTTATTAAGTCAATCTCTTTTTTCGCAGAGATCAAATCGCAATGAAAAGATACAACCTACAATACTATTAAAAACAAACGGTTTTCACAATACGAAGCAGAGTGATTGTTACTCAAACATAAGAATCTTGTAGCCAGTGGTTATTTTAAACGCCCAGAAAAAATAATCAAATTCCAAACAATGGAAAAGTGAAGCAATCTTTTTCCGGTAAAAAACTTGAAAATCGCCTTGAAAATTTACGACATTGCGCTAAGTACATAATTAAAGCTTTTTTCGAATGACAATCTTCAGAGTATGAGTCGTCAGAAAGGAAAGTATAAGTATAGGGCAACCTTTTTATACGAAACATGCATCGAAACTGGTTAATCATAAACAAGAAAGGAAAGAAAGGAAGAGAAAATGAAGATACAAAACATTATTGGAAAAGTCCAAGTGAAAAAACGAACTCTTTCTGCCTACAGAGTACTGGTTTTCTTGTTTTAATGTAGACAGACTCAAACACACTTAGATAACAGGACGATCTAGCTATGCCAATTATCCGAAAATTCTCGTCCTTATACTGAATTTTCTAGTTAATGTTGGCCTATGGCAGAATGGCATGTTTTGGCAGTCATTTTCGCTTTGCAAGTGCGAGATGGCTGTTCAATAGGAGAAATTGATGCTTGGCGTACAGTGGCTGGAACATGTTGTTTGCGACCTACATAGCGAGCTTCACATCGGAACAAAAATTCATATACTACTATTATCGAAAAGTTTCTTTTCTGACGATTCATATTGATACGAAGAGTGTCAGACGAAGAAAGCTTTTTAGTATGTTCTTAGCTCAATGACGCATATTTTTAAGGCGCTTTACAATGGAAAAGCTTAGTAATTGCAGCTTTAGTGTTTGTGGTTAGCTTGGTTGAAATTAACGATAATAGTTAATTAAAAGGACTGCAAAAAGTATTATTTCAATGCAAGATAAAATCGATATGAATCCTGAAACATGTAACAAGCGAAAAAGAATCTCATCATATGTACAACTTATACGTTATTCAATAGACACACAGAACAACTGCAGCTTACCATTGGCAGCGACCTTCCAACGCCTCGTCTTTTCTTGACCACGGTCACAAACTCAAAATGAAAAATGTTACTTGGATCTCGCAGCCATCTGCAACGGATGAAAAGGGGACACATTCGTGTTTCTAAAATAATCGTTCTGGAATTCACCATAACCAGAGGATACTATATTCTAGCCTAAAACAATTACGAGTACGACAACAAATAAAATTTATGGTCAGTATTAATGTTTAAATATATAAGGGGTCTTGATAATGTAAATGAAAATTCATCTCACTACTACATAGGTTAAATACAAAAAAATAAATAGAATTGCTACCAATTGGCATTTTAAGTTAGAAATAATACGCCAATTGAGATATGCCAATACAGTGAAGTCATTCATAAAGGAATATGTGTCTGCGTACTCGTTATGTACAGATCCATTTCTTTGGCAAACATTACAAAGAGACAAACTAAGATCATAGTAAATATTTAATTGATTACCATAACTCGTTGCTTGTTAACATACCTTGTAATGGCGATTTTTACAGCGTGATTTGGCCCCCATCTACCAAGGAGACCTCGTCCAGTTAACCCTGTTCTTCCATAAGGGTTTCTACAAAATAAGTGTTACATATCATGGAAACAAAACGTATTTTGTTAATAAATTAGAATTATTTAAATAGCAAAAAACCTGTTAGAAATATAAGCCAATATTTCATTACGAAAGGCATACTTATTAAATAATAGAGACAAATTGTCTTTTGCAATGCTGTTCGAAAAATCAATCCTGTTCTTAGCATACAACAGCAGATAAGAACACTGATTTGTAGAGCACAAAGGACTACGTACCGTGGCTTGGCATCTGCAACATCATAGAGGGCAACGTAGCTCCTCCTATCTACGGGACCATCTTGTGCATTGAATAGAAATCTTCCTGTGTGAATTCTGCAAATAGTACAACATGAATGGACTTGAAAGAAAAAGTACTAAGGAACGGAATATCACAACTAAATGTTGAAATGCTCGTAGTAAATTTTTAAGTTCATTAAGCTTTAATTGACCAATTACCAACAAAGAGCGGAATCTATCAACCTGACAGTCAACTACAATTACTAGTTATTTCGAATTTTACACTCGGCAATTCAGCTCTTAGGACAGTTTAAATTATGTATGTCACTGCTAAAACTCTTTTCTCGTTTAAACCGTCTTTGCTAAGCATTTGGATCCATCCTTAGCTTTATTCCTTTCCAATTTTGTCTTGGGACACCATAATAAGAACCATTCCGACGGAAAATATCCTTTGCTATAGGAGAAGTAATTTTCAATCGTTTGATTATCTCAAATTACTTCATCCTCGCAATTAAATCTATTTTTGGAAAGGACGTAAGCCAAACGTTTCTTATCTTGACGTATCAAGAGATAATAGTGAATCCCCGCAGCACACACAACTCGGTGCACAAAAATGTGATCATTAACTATTCTAGTTTTAATAGTTTTGGTTTAAAAGAGCATCAAGCACCGTTGCCATAGCATCAACAAAGTTGTAGTGGAATATCTAGATAGCAGTTATTCAGTATATACGTATTTACTATCTCCAGTTCAATAGAAAACTCAGTTTATTTCTGTACATCATGCCTACGTCTGGTTTCATGTGACAATGTTTTAGGTGTTTGGCTCACGTATATAATAAATATTTGAAGATCAAAAGAATGCATTGCTTGTTTCAGGTCAGTAATTAGTTTCGTGTAAAACAAGCCATCCCCCACCTTGCTTCACCTGTTGTCTGCTCTTGTAGGCTGTAATGTATGTTAGGCTGATGAAACGTAGTGATATTTCTCAACTCATATTTGGTTGCATTTATTGACGAATCATTACCTTCCACAGGCACTTACAAGTTTAAAGAAATCATAAGAATTCTCCCTTGGCATTCGATTATCAAACATCGGTCCTGCTAAGTCTACTTGCTACCTTAAAATCCTTTCTTTTTCCCGGTTATTTCGTCAATCTCTGTCATTATAAATCAATTACTCTTTTTATCTTTCAATATTTGCCCTGTCATATTCTTTATTCCTGAACATATCCTTTCTGATACCACGGGATTCATCAACAGTGTATATTATGCACTTAAATATCGTCCGCTGCTGTTGATTATCGTATGCCTTCGAGTTTGCCCAACCATGGTGCTGTATCAGGCTCCAAGTTGTACAGAGAACGTAGTCCTCCAGGGCACCGGCGATTCCACATAGCCCCAACTATGAAGAGAGCTACGACACGGACCGCAATTGCTTCTGAAACGGTTAAGGTTACACCATGATTTTCTCTTCAAGTCCAAACCACCGGGGGCCACAGTGGGATCAGAAACAAAGTCCTTGTTGGGAGCATTAGAGTCGTTCCATTTTTTGTGCCAGTTGTTCATTAATGAGTAGTTATCGTCAGGAGTGTTTGTCCAGATGGGCTTGCGAGATGTTAGTCGTAGCCTTGGGTAGGATTGGAAGTCATGTAGCAAGGGAATGTTAGGGATGTCATTAATAGAGTTGAACAGACTTGATGATGTTGCTTCCCTTCGATGGTCAGCCGGAGTGATGTTAGATAGGACTGGAAGAGAATCTGAATGTGTACTCTGTATGGTGCCTGAGATGTGTCGCATGGTTGAGTTCAGCTTAGTATCAACTAGTTTGCAGGGAGCAGACTTCTTCCATGCTAGGGCACAGTATTCAGCTGCTGAAAAACACAAGGCCAGTGCAGTTGAACGGAGTGTTTTAGCGTTTGTTACCCAAGTTGTACCAGCTAGCATTTGCATCAAGTTGTTCCTTGTTTTGATTTTATTGGCGACTTTCTCCTTGTATGGTTTGTACATAAGAGATCTGTCCAAAGTGACTCCGAGATAGACTGGTTTGGGATCATGCGATAGGCGATTTGCATTCAAGAAGGCATCCAGTTGCTTGCTGCTCATAGCATCGTGGAGATGAAACACACTGGCTACTGTCTTTCTGACACTTGGTGGCAGTCTCCACATGTGGCAATAGGCACTTATTGTGGTTATGTCTTCGGTGAGTGTTTTGTTAAGTTCATTTAAAGTATTTGCCCGGAAAGCAAAGCACATGTCGTCTGCATAAATGAATCTTCTAGCTTGAGTGTGCGGGAGGTCATTGGTATATAAGTTAAATAGTGTTGGTGCGAGTATGGAGCCTTGAAGTACCCCATTTCTCTGTAAATGCCATGAGCTGCAGGAACCACCCATGTGTACCTGAAAACGTCTGTATTGTAGCAACAGCTCAATACTGGGGACAGCCCAGTGGGGAAGAACCCTTGAAATCTTTAGCAGTAGGCCAATGTGCCACACGGTGTCTTAGGCAGCAGTTAAATCAAGGAACACAGCAACTGTCCGCTGATATGATAATATTAACAGGTTCATTTTAATATTTTTACGATGGATTGTATACGAAGTTAATTTCAACTCCATATGATGATCATGCATTCCAATAATATCCCACACAAAACTGACACCTGCAGTATTTATTTACGTTTTATAAATTTATTTCACAATTTGTAGAGTGTTTGTCACATCATTTTCATCGTCCAATGCAACTGTTGAAGGGTTAAGATTGCCAAGTGCATGGCCAAAACATACAGCACAATTTCTCTTCTCATTTTGAAAGAAACTGACAATAAAGTAAATTTTGAATGTCCTTGTCAGGCACAAAACACAACAAAATTGTTCTGGCAATGATAACTTGAAGGTGTGTGAGTTGGTCCATTGGTCCAAAGTAACGTTGCGGAAATCATACACAAGTTCAACATTGGAAAATCCACTGTCAGAGGCAAATGCAAAAGTAAGTTTAAATTGATATCATATGAAATGGCGGAGTGTGTGAAATCCAATACAGATTCTGAAACGACTTTGGCATAAAAGTTGGATCAGGTGCAGGGGAGGAAGTTAGTTCTGATTGGATTAGTGAGATAACAGATGGCTATACACTAAATCAGATTTCTAATTGTAATGAAATGGGCCTTAACGTCACTATACTCCCTAGAAATACCCTTACGTTTATGCACAATGATACCTGGAACATACAAAGCAAAGGAACTCATAAGAATCAATGTCTGCACAAAAAAAATAGATCAAAGAAGCTTCCTCTACCCTTGATCAGAAAAGCAAAAAATTCCAAGATTCTTCAGAAGATTTGATAAAAATACATTGACAGTCAAAAAATGGCGTGGGTAGGCACAGGAATACTTTAGGACAGGTTCAACAATTGTTTTGTCCTAGGTACCAAGCGCCAATTCAATGCAATGTCCTTTGAGTCAAGAGCTCTTGTTCGTCTGTAGAATTATTCAGCTCGTCCACCAGAAGGTAAACTTGTATCCTGCATTTGATAATTGAGAAACTTGCGACACGTTTCTCCCACCAAATGACACTCCTCTGATCCAGTCAATGGATCAAAGTATTGTAGAATGTGTGAAAGTGACCAGCATAATTTCAATTTTTACAAATTTGTGACCCAAACTGAAATCGACCCTCTGTTATTTTAAAATAAAAGCCACACATAACAAGTAGTAGAAAAAATTTTAATAGCAAGGAAGCAAATCAAAGCGGGAATAATGTAAAAGTCTTAGCTAATTCTGTTCACAGAACCAAAGGAAAAAGGAAAAGTACCCCGTATTATTGAACAATACCTTTGGAGCTAAGAATATCTATATTGTATAAATTTTGGCAGAATAGTTAAGTCACTTACGGTGGATCTGCCCAGGATGGTGCAGCTAAAACAATACTCGATGTGTAATTCGGTGGATCATAATCAGGATAAGATTTCTACGATAAAAAAACTTCGTTATTATTGCTTTTGACATTTCGATTGTGTAAAATGATGAGGGCAATAGTGGTGGAATGGATAGAAATGCACTCCTGTTCCTCCGATCTACAAAACAATTATCCTCACTATTAAGTTGTAACATTGCATAACTTTTAAGAACGGAGTTCAAATTGCCAAGGCGTCTATTGTGCAATCATGCACATAATTGATCGAAGCTACAAGAATCTCTATGAAACAAACGGTGTTTACTATTTCTCTTATGAATAACAAATACCTCACTGCAATCAGCAAACTGATCAAACTGACCAGGTCACTTCTGAGCCACAACGACAACATGGCATTAAAAGCCCATTAGTGGCCTCAATGCATACTGAGGTTCACTGCCAAAGTATAGGATAATATAAAGAACGCACTAATGTTTGCACTAATGTAATGCCAAAAAATTTGAGACAGAGTTTCGCTAAAGGATAACTCTAATAATACCAAGCTCTTTCTACTGGACTGGAATTCAATTTTTCACTTAAAGGAACGCAACACCACCGAATCCACACTACAGTACAGATTTAACTCTGATTTTGATTTTTTGTTTAGCTTTGCTCGCATATCAACACCTTATTCATTCAAACACTGAAAAAGATGTGATGTGTCTAGTAGCATGCGTCTCGTACTGCAGTAGTAAATCAGAGAAGAGCATTTCAATCTGCGTTTGTACAGCATTCGAACCAGTTTAGTGTGAAAATACGAAAAGGTTTAATGCCAGCTTTAATTCTTATTTGATAGATACGCTGCAAAACATAGCTAAAAGACTTTTCATTGGGATTTTGTTTAGATTATGAGCCGTATAAGCAACAGTAAACATTCAATTCAGAGTGCGGATTGACCTCAGTTGATTAGAACGGACTCACCGAAGAAACAACATGGCCTTAAAGGCTGGAAAATCAAGGACTGTAGTACCAAAGTTGCTTATTGTAAAAAAAAGCCTCTTCCCCCTGACTTCACAAATTTGGAACTCGTTGAGTAACTGTTATACGATAAACAAAAATAAAATGAGTTGTACAAAAAGATCATAAAACCGTAAAATATAAACTATTTTTAGAGATGCTGCCTCTAAGAAGCAAAACTAAATATTCCCCAATGATCATAATTCATTATTATTAATCTATAACAATTTATTTTCCCTGATGATAGAAAGGAAGGCCATTTTATGTCAAATTTGAGTGGCAGAGAGGTATTGCCCATGAATAAAAGACTTACCAGGACAACAAATCAAGAAAAAATATCTGAAATACACATCACAATCATTGATTAGTTCCTAAAGGCAATGTAAATATTAGAACCATGATGTGTTATTTTCAAGTGATAATATCTCTGCATTAATATAATGAAGCAAAAAGGTAGTATGAAGAAATTTTGGCAGACTATCCATTTATTATTCAACAAATGGTCAATATCATAGAATACCGATTGTTTGAAAGGTTCTAGTCGACAGAGGTTGATTACCGACATCATCACCCAACAAGTGAATATTTAATGTATTTTACGTTATTGGTTTAATACATAATAGGTGTGACGCACATAAATCATATGTAGGTTGTCTAATTGTCCATTATTTTGTACTTATCATTTACTTCTGGGAACTTCTATGAGACCCATTACATATTCTGGGACTTTGTACCGCTAAGCTAATGTTCTCTGTTATTTTGGTTTGTTTTGGTCTAATTTAGCCTATTTTTTGTGTTACTTTCAAATTACTATGATAGTAATGGTCTCCTCACGTTTCTTCATACTCTAACTCCTTTTAGTATTTGTCTATTGTTTTCTACTCTCCTTTTCTCATGTATATCGAATCGTTAGTTAGAATCCGCTGGCTCTATATTATGAATATTTAATATCTTGATATACTATTGTTGTTCAATTGTTCTATACGTGTATAAAAGGTTTTATGCTCTAGTAGTGGTAGTGATCCTGAGGAAAAAGTCTTTCAATGGAGTGATTTTTGCTTTATCTTACTTGCATTGCTGAACTTGCTAACTGCGCTTACTGCTACTCTGTGGCTCCTGCCAACAGGTTATGGTACCTTTGCAACGTTTGTAGCAAGTTTTCAAGCTTCATTTCAGTATTCAAGGGACTTTTTTGTAGATTTTGCGAATTTTTCGAGAAAAATTCGATTTGTTGAAGAAAAGTCTTTGATCAACAACGTCTGACTTAGCAACGAACATTCAACCTCTCAAGAACAAGTACGAATCCTGGGTGGTTGGAAGAGGCATATGGAGGTGATCCTCATCGATGCTGAGGTATGGGACATAGAAGGTACTGAAAAGGAAACTAGGCCGACTCTTGTAGAAAGCAATGATGCACAGGCTATCCAAAGAGCTCAAGTAATTAGAGTTTGATGCTAAAGTCCGAAAGGCATGCAAGCAAGCTGTTGGTCACTTCAATGGATGGTGAACTTTTTATGCTTTGGCCAAATGCCTTACCAACAAATCTGCACACGATTTGGTTGGATCTCCAGCAACACTTCGATGCTCTTAAAGACTGTCATGGTGTCGCAATACAAGGCGAATCAGAGGCATTGAAGTTGAGCAACAAAGATCAAAACCCTCGAAGTTGGTTCGACAAAAGGATCAGGTGTTATAAGCTATTAGCTCAAGCTGGCAAACAAGTACCCGAAGCACAGCAATGGATTCAGACTTTGAACGCACTACCCTCGTTTTGGTCAACATTTCATGATATGATGATGTTCGGTACTCAAGGTCTGAATTTGGTCGAGCTATTCGAAAGGATAGATGACTCGGTACGAATGCACAAATCAAGTTCTAAAGCTCCTTCTCAACAAAATCAAGGGCAAGCTTATGCAGCAAGCGGTCGAGGTAGAAGCAAAGGACGATATTCTTACCCACCATACAAGACGAGTAAGCATACTACTACAGTACTACCCCCAGTGGAGAAGACTCGATCAAGGAAGGTCCTAAGTGCTACGGATGCGGATGTTTTGGTCATACACCGTGTATGTCCAAAAAGGACTCCGCCCGGAACGTTCAAGAAGAGGCCGAACACAACAAAAGTGACTCTTTACTCTTTGGATCTAACTGTGAGGAAGTATTTGTCAGCTCATGTAGCCGAAGTGATGTGATTGCTGACTCGGTGCAACTTCACACATGTCACCGATCAGAGCTGCGTTTGATCTCGACTACATCCCATTGAAGATGCCTTACCACATCATGCTTGGTGATGGTCGCAAAATCGATGCAATCGACAAGGGTGCTCTCAGGTTGTTTGCACACACAAAGCCAGGATGGAATCGACGTATCCTGTTATGCAACTGCCTTCACGTACCCAAGATGCACTGTACATTGCTATCAGTGCAATGTATTGTGAAGAAAGGTTACGACTTCAATTTCAAAGATGGCGGTTTTGTTTTAACTTAAAAAATGACTAGCAAGCTTCTCGTGTATGGAAAACTGGATGTACATGACAAACAATTTGTATAAGTTGAACACTTTGTTGGAGCACAGAGGAAACTTGCTGGACCCAACACGAAGTTCCAGTCTCACGTCTTTAACATACAAGACTCCGGTAGAATCATCTAACAAAAACGAGGATAAAGAAATTCAGAGAACGACAGCGATGCTCAAGACAAGTGTTATACTGCTGTTACACTACAGCATTGACACAAAAATGGTTGGCTCACCCAAAAAAAAAAAGTCATTAGTGAAGCTCAACAGAAGTGTTAGTGACTTCAAGGTTTCTGTTGAACTCAAGCTACCATTTTGTGAAGCCTGCTCAGAGGGCAAAACTCATGTGCTGCCATTTCCGAAGCTCACAGAATCTCGCATGAAGAAGCCTCTCGAGTTGTAGCACGTCGACTTAACGGATATTCTGACAGAGTTGATCAGCAGAAGATGATATGTTCTCGTAGAAGCTGATGCGACTCAATGCAGTTGGTTACGTTTTCTGAGGAACAACAGTGATGCCGCTCTTGCTCTTTGACCGTTAATCATAGAGCAGGAAAGATCAAGTTGATCCCAGTTGAATGATATACTAGAAGGAACTAAGGAAATACCAGCTTGGTTGACATATGGTAGAACTGTGTTGTGTCAGAAAGATACAAATAA